>PVIR01010073.1:0-51118 GCA_004026965.1 Petromus typicus
AGGGTCAGAGGCCCCTTGTTCTCCCAGCCTCTACCATCTGCTATTTTCAACAAGGGCAGTGGGCAACGGAAGTAGAGATACAGTCATGGTGATAGAAGATCTGAAGTGATTCCATTTCTCTCTAGCCACACTGAGCAACACCTGCCAAATGGCCTGTCCTTTCTTCTTTCTCTTCCACACCAGCATTGGTCCAGACCAGGGATTTGGATCTAAGCCTGGTGGACCTACTACCCAGGGTGAGCTGTCTCCAGATGGCCCTTTTCCTCATTTGGGTTCTTAGTTTCTGTGTCATTTCCTCATGCACTCCATACCTCACCTCCTGCTATTGGTGGAACTTCCTCTCCTGTTACATTCTCAGACCACTACTGATACTTAGTTCTTTATTTCCTCCTGGCCTTGTCTGTCCTGTCCAGTGCTATAGCCCAGGCCCAGACACTGCAGGTGTTCAGTGTGTCTTGGCAGAGTGGACGCCTGGCACAGTGCTCACTGCATGCTCTGGGCATTCTTATAGTCACTGAGGTGACTCTGCACAGGATATTTTGCTTTGCTCTTCAGTAGGATCAGAACTGACTTTCCAGGTAGCTACACATTGAGAACGGCAGCTCCTGGCTCTGGCTGTGAGGATCACATTGCCGAAGTCTCAATGGCTAGAAGTTCAGCCTGACCACCTGACCACAGTCTTTTGAAGTTGTGGTTTTGAGCTCTAATAAGCGGTGGGATCACTTGAAGAGTTTCTGGAGATTCTGTATCTGGGGTGAGCTTTCTACCAAGGTGCCAGGGCCTAAAAATTTCCTCTGACTTGAGAACTGGGTCTGCATTTTACAAAACAAGGACAGGATCGTTTGCCACATCTCAGCAAAGAGAGAAGCAGCCCCTCTTTCTCTGAGAGAATCAGAAGTTATCCCAGCAGTCTCTGCATCCTGGTCAGACTGAGCCGGAAACTGGGTCTAGCATGTCTCTGAACCAGGTTTGGTTTCTACTTGTGCAGCACTTGGCTCACGACCAGCCTAGAGGCTGAGCCAACTTAGAAAGTCATTGTTTTGTTTCAGCTCTGAGTGTTTCCTGCCTTCGCCTGTCCCCTGGATTGGATTCCACCCTCAGGATTGGAGTCCACCCTCCGAGCCCAAGTGCAGTGTCCAACTCTAACCTCCACGTGAGAGGCTACTGGGGGCTAAGACTTTTTAAGAAGGCCTAGGATTTGCTGGAATTTTCTCCACATTAAAATGTAAAATGTCTGCCTTGTTTGCCATAGAGGTTGTTGCTACAGTGCTTTGCAAACTAGAAAGCAGCATTTCCAAGCACAAGTGGAATTGGCTTTCATAGGACGAAGAGCCTGAATAAGGCAGTATCAGTCACAGAATGAGGAAATTATTCTCCCTTCAAGTTTGTTTCAACCTGCTGATTTGTTTATAAAAAAGTCTCACTAGTATATCTTAGACACTGTTCTTACATTTCCTCACCGTCTTTTAAAAGCAGAGAGGTATGGAGTAACTGCATCTAGCTAGAATTGGATAATATTTCTGTTTTTTGGTACATTTTTGTGCCTATTTTGTATCTGTGGCAAATGATACTTGGTTTTCATGTAAGATAATTAAATAAAGCTTTCTTTCTATGTTAATTTTAAATGAAACACATTTGGTAGATTTAGAAATTAGAAAGTACAATTATGGGTTAAATGCAGATGTGGTAGAAATTGTTCAGGTGATGACCGGTGAGTCAGCTTCAGAAAGTGACATTTGGGGAGGATGCAGGTCTGGGCCCTGCCGTATCTCCGCAGCCTGCCCAGCAGGCATGATTCTAGGATGGCAGCCCTGCTGGAGGTTAGACGTGGGGGAGGGGGGGCAGGGGGTGGGGCGGGGGCTGGCTGTTCCTGCAGCTGAATTAGCCCTAGGTCAGCAGAAGCCTTTGGACAAACAGTTTGGCCGTTTTGAAGCTCATCCGATTCCACTTTCTTGCGGTGGAAACAAATCAATTGCTGTGCTTTGGGCCTTAGAGTTTTTGTTCACTGTGGTTAAAAGAGTGATAAATAGATATTATCTACCTCTGTTATCCCCTCAATGCATTGGGATAGGCCAAAGGTGTTGAACTGCAGAAGTGCAGCTTCTAGTTGTCAGGTTGGGATCAGAATCTGAGCTCAGCTGATGTTGGGGCTGAATTGTAAGCTCCCCCAAATCATACATAAACTCCTGATCTCCACTACTTCAGAATGTGACTATTTGGAGACAGTCTTTATTGTTTACTAGGGTATGTCTATGACACAATGAAAATGTTCTTTGCGGACTGGTACGTTTACATATTGCATCTTGAGCCTTTTTACTTCCTACCATCTCTCCTCCCCCAGATCCCCTTCCCATCCTCACGATGTTTATCTCCTGCTTCTGAGATAGGAACATTAAAGAGATGGTTAATTTAAAATGAAGTTGATAGGCTGGGCTGTATTCCAATAGGTATCATAAAAACATGTTCTCTTTAACATAAAAAGAGAGATGAGGACACAGGCACGCTGACTACGCTGGCACAGGAGAAGCGACATCGGCGAGTGGGAGAGGGCACCAAGAACAGCCTGCGTGTCCCTTGTTCTCAGACTCGAGGCAGCCAAGCCTGAGAAAGAGAAGCTTGACCGTGAGCCGGCGAACCCATTCAGCCGCTTGCACCGGGCACCGCGGAGCTTGCGCGGCGTCTGTGAGCTCCAGCGTCATGTCTGTGTATGAGGATAGCGGCTCTGAGTTCAGTTTCGGGCTTCAGGAGGCTGATTACAGAACAGCACGGTCCCTGCAATATGATAGATATGAATGAATGATACATTTACTTCATTTAAATTATATTCAGATCAGTCTTCTTCCTTTTTGTATCAAAGGGTTTATGGCAAAAAGTAACAACTATTGTTACTGCCTCTTTACCTAAATCTGGAGAAGCTGTTAGTTCCGACTCTCATACAGCCATTCACAGCCTATCTTCCCATCCACACAGATTCTTTCATGACCATTAAAGTGGCATCACTCCATTTAGAGTGCATTTTCTTTGAAGGACGCATCTCTAAATAACTGCTAAGTGGGTTTTACATATCAAATCCACATCACAGTGTGTGAAGGGATCACAGCACGATCACAAGTTTTCATTGTTGCTAGTCTTGGTGCCCACAGGAACTGGCAGCAGAGACACTGACCAGTCACCAGTACAGCTCAGCAGGCTGGTGTATGAGGCACAGTAGGCCCAGATCACACCAGGGCCACGTGCTTGCCCTGCTGTCTGGCATTTCATGGACTCTAGGTACATTCGTTTTTCTTTCTAAGTTGGTTTGTCCCCTATATGGCAAAAAATAAATAAATAAATAAATAAATGTAATATAAAGCTGTTTTATTTTATGAGCATTTCACACCTAAGATCTGGTATGTTTTAAAATGTACCTAATGAAATGACACTAATTTATCTGTAAGAATATATAAGTAGTGGGCTCTATGTTTATTCTGATAGATAAAATAGGCTTTGTGTTATTTTCACACTTTTAACTTTTGTATCTATCTTTCTAAATGATTTAAACTTTCCAAACTTATACATATTTTATTCAAATACCAGTGAGGATTATTGGGCTTTGAAAGTCATTTAAAAGAAAATTTTTCTTTGTATCTTAAAAAGTTTTGAAACAACATAAAGTTTTGTTTTGGGGCTGGGATGGTAGCTCAGAGGCAGGACACTTGCCTAAGATGTACAAAGCCCTGGTTCCTACCCCAGCACCACTAAAACCCAGCCAAACCCAAACCAGACAAAAACTATACTCAAAAAATGTACTCCAATGGACTCCCTTCAAAAAAGAACATCAGGGAAAAATGAGAATCAAATCATGTCATAATCTGGTACAAACTCTCAATGTTGAATGCAATTATGATGTGTATTCATAACGTACCAATAAAGATGAAAAAAAAAAAAAGAGCATCAGGAGGGCAGGTCAGTTTTCCTCTGCAGTTTATAAGCCTTTTGCAGAGAGCCCTGTGCAGACTGTACACCAGGACACAGGGTGAGGGGTGCTGAGCAGTGAGGAGTAGAGCTGGCAACTAGGGCTGAGATACCTGCCTACCGTGTAAAAGAGACCCAGCTAGTGGCAGGCCCTGCACATGAGGGCCAGTAAATCCCAGCTAGTCCTGCAGAGTGGACACGAAGCTAGTCTCTGTAATCATGGACTTCAGAGTCACTGAGCCTAGACCCAAGACTGACAAATTCATACTTGGAACTCTGCTGCAGTTGTGCCATGAAATGTAGCAGAGGTTTTCTGCGAACTTCAGTCACCTTCTGTGTCTGCCAGGGACCACAGGTATTACAAAGGTTCTTCCTAAGCGGCCATCCCAACACTCACAGCATGAGGCACCAGAGCACACCAGGACCTCTCAGCACCTCCACGAAGCCTCAGGTGAGACAAGACGCCAGCGGTGCTCTGGGTGCTGCGGTGCTGCTCCTCCCACAGAAAAGCCTGGTCCGCTTCCCCAGCAGGAGAAAAACATGGACTCTTCAGATGGCAAATCCAGCTACACTTCTAGATATGGCTCCCTCAGATAGAGAGTGTTTCAACTCTTACAGGGGTTAATTTGGCAGCCTGGAAGTGGACGATGTCCAGGCTTGGGCAGGATGCCTCCACTTGGCTGTTTCTGCAAACCCCAGTTGTCCACACCTCCCCTGCTTCTGTGGCTGGGCCGTCCCTGGTTACGACCCCTGAGCCAGGCTGCCGGACGCGGGAGCAGGTGAGTGGGTCTGCTCCCGGCAAAGGAGGGGCTTGTGGGATGAGTGCATCAAACTGTTGGTTATCAAAGGAAAAAGCAGAAAAAAGAAAGTCTTAAAAGATCTCAGCTGCTGTACAGGGCCCAAAGCTCAAATCCTTGCTCTTCAATCGTGCTAGATTTTACCAAAAACCTTCAGTGTTTCCTTCTAACTTGCTCAGGTGGGGAGCAGGTCCCTCTATTGAAGTGGCCTCGGACTGAACTCTGTTTCTTTTTCTTATAAATGCCAGGGCAAGGTAACTGAGCACAGAAAGAGCAGGAAGCCTCAAGATAGGTGTGTGTTTAAAAATTTATCTTTTCGTCTATCTGTCACAGAAAAAGTATGGTAAAATAGTAAGGGAATAAAGTGATACACCCTTTGGAGAGGTAATGTTTATCAAAGAATGTCAAATACTATAAAAATAATCATAACTTGGGTTTCATCACCCTTCCTTCAGGGATCTATCCGAGGAAATAATACAAAAATGTGAAGAAAGACTGAGATGTCAAGATGCTATCCTTGAATTGTTTACAATAGGGAAAAGCTTATTAAAAATCTTCAATGTTTACCATAAGGGAAATAATTGCATTAATGTTGGTCCAGCCCTAAAATGATATCTTCTTTGGCAATTAAAAATAAATGACAACACTACCAGACCCAGTCCACAAAAGAGACAGTTGCTTCACTAGACCTCATTAAAGTGATAAACTTCTGTTCTGTGAAGGACAAAGTCAGCAGAGTGAGGAGACAAGCTGTAGATCAGAAGAAAATACTTGCAAAAGACACACCTAATAAAGGAGTTACGTAAAATATCCAAAATATTCTTAAAACCCAACAATATGACAACTTAAAACAAAGAACCAAAGATCTTGACAGATACCTCGACACCCTCGGTAAGACACATGGCAGACGGGCACACGGCAAGATGCTTGCCCCCGGGAAACACAACAGAAACAGTGAGATACCTGCGCGCACCCTGAGAACCACGAGGTCCGGAGCACCGGCGGCGCTGCCGGCCCGCAGGGCAGGAGAGAGGGACTCTGGCTGGCTGCTGCGAGAACGCAGGACGGTGCAGCCACTTTGGAAGACAGTTGGGCAGTTCCTTCTAAAACTAAAAATATTCTTACCGTACAGCCACCAATTGGCTTCTTGGCATTTAGTCAAAGGAGCTGAAAAATACATTTACACCAAGACTCACACACTGCTGTGAATGGCTGCTTTCCTTATAATCGCCAAACTTGAAAACAGTGAAGATAACGTCCATTCAACAGGTGGATGGATAAACTGTGGCATATCTAGACAGTGGGTTATTATTCACTGTTAAGAAATCAGCTGTCAAGCCATGAGGAGACACGCGGGAATCTTAAATGATAAACACTAATGAAAGAAGTCGGTCTGAAATAATTCCACTGCATGACGTTCTGGAGAAGGCAAAACAGCAGTCAATGAAAAGATTAGTGCTTTGCAGGAATTTGTGATGGTGAGAGGTGAATAGGAAAAACATAGAGGGCCTGTAGGCCAGTGACAGTTCTGTGTGTTTATCTGTATGATGCTTATCACCGTACATTGTTTAAGCCTATAGTAGGTACAATGCGACTAGCGAACCCTGTATACACTACGGACTTAGTGTGATTATGATACTCAAGGGAGGTTCATCAACTCTCATAAGCACACTGCTCGGGACGGCTGTCGATAGGAGGGAGACTTGCAGGTGACCACACAGGGAGTGTGGGAACAGCCCTCCGCCTTCATTTCAGTTTGCTATGAACTCGCCAGGAACATTGCCAGGAGGAAATGCTCAGGGAATCACGGTAAGGAAAAAGACACAGGAAAAAATAGAAAAATATTAGTGGTAATGGCAGTTTAGTGAAACCACATAGAGAAATAGAGTAATGCATCAGAGCTACTTCTAGCAGGTAGTATTACGATTATTTTGTTTTCTATATTTTCCAAAGTTTTCAAGTATTTGTATAATGAAAATATTAGTCTCAGACAACACAAGATGAGAAGTATTCACCAGTCTTCAGCCACCTGCAAAGGGTGAGGGGGTCAGTACACCTTCACTTGCAGCTGGGGCTCCTCTCCCTGCTCAGGCCTGAGGAGCTGAGACCTGGAACTGGGCACAGCAGGACCTTGGTGTTTCGCTTTTGTTTCTTGGGAAACATCTTGGCTTTGTGGCCTTTTTAGTGGGGAGAGGAGGTAAAGGAAGTACTCATGCAGTTTTTAATCCCCTCAGCTGATTACCAGACCCTTTCTTGTGGTTTTACTGGGACTCTTTTTACTAAGTGGATGGATTTATGGTGTTTGTTTGTGTGTTGCACTTGGATTATGCCTGAATGTGTCTCCTTGATGACAGTGGTGGTAGGCGAGTGTCCCTGCTTTTAATAGAAAACATATTCCAGTGCTTTATTCTATCTGTAACACATAGAGCGGCTTAGAACAAAGCATTGCCCCCAAGACATGGCCCCCAAGAGTCTTTAATAAGGACCAGACCTCTGTGAAGGTATTAATTAAATATTTTAAACAGAAGGACTTGAGCTGGCTGGGGAATTTTTATGAGAAGAGGACATATATTTAAAACCAGAGCTGTTTCTGTAACTGGAACCTCTCTTGAAGAAAATGTTCTTGGGTGGGACTCCATGAGTCCCAGACTGTCAAGCCCCTGGGCCAACTAGATGTCAAAAACAGACATTCCGAAGGTTTTCAGGAATGTTTGAGTTAGGTCCTTGCTGTGGAGTTTGGACACAGTTCCAAAGGGCGATTTTAATACAAAGAGGACAGGAGGAATCTGAGCATGTCACACGTAGTCAGAGGTGGTCGTCTCGTAACGGTCCTGTGAGAGAGGCTCTACTGAAAAAGAAGGTAGGCAACATTTTCCAAGGTCGCAAAATTTGATGGGAGAGCTAAGGTTAACTCGATTACAATCTGACTATCTCCCTAGCCTTGCATTATCTGTCTATTTATAGTTTAGCATACTATGTCCTCCCCACTCAAAGTTACCAGAAGTGAATAATCTTATGTAACAGATCCATTGATGGATATTCTCTATGAATTGAAAATTACTATAGATACTAAGTCCTGTTTATTGGAGAAGCATGGAGTTAGCTGATTTCTCTAGAAGGCAGTATGACATGGTAATACACTTGGAACAAAAAGTTTATCTAGATCCTGGATAAACTGTCATTTACTGATTTCTGTGGCATTAAGTCCCTCCCTGAGCAAATTTCCTAACCTTCAGAATTAGCATTCTATCCTGAATTGCACCCGCCAGGTTCTCAGTGAAGGTGAGTTAAAGGTGACTTGGGTCCTGTGGTGGCGAGGGCCTGGGAGGACTGTCTTCCCCACAGACGGTCCCAGTGAGTCTGATAGTGACCCCTAAAGTGGAGCCATTCCCAAATGATGCATCAGAGCTGGGGACTGTCGCACACCGGAGCACCAAGCAGCACAGCACACAACTGAGGCTGATACAGTCTCTCAAGTCCTTGACCCGCCCCGGAGCACACCAGCCCCCTTTCAGACACAGCCAGCCGCCGCGTGGGGCTCACTGTGTCCCTCCACAGAGACCCGCCCTCCTCCCACGCTCCCACGTGTCATGTCCTCTCTGAGGAACCTTTGAATCTCTCAATAGCCATTCACGGAACCAACGGCTGTCCACATGGAACTGCTCATTTTCATTTTCCTTTTCACGGGCTAGCCTTCCTGCTCCTGTCTCCTCTCCCCTGAATCTTTACAGTCTGCCACGATTTCCCATCTGGTCCCATCCCTATTTTGCTTCCGTTCACTATTTTCTTTTCTCTGTTTTCCTCAGGGAGCAGTTTTATGGGGTTATTGTATATATGAATTGGCTTCCAAACCATCTCTTTCATGTTCCATGGCTTCTTGTTCTGTCAGAACCTAAGGTCCGGCAGGTGATCAGCTTTTAAGAACTTGTAAGAAGTGAAGGCTGGGAATTTAGCTCAGTCATGCTGTGCCTGCCTTGCAAGCACAAGGTCCTGAGTTTGATCCCCGAGATGAAGGGAAGAGAAAGATTGAAGTCAAATGGACTTGTGTCTGTCTTGACGGGGTGAGTGACCCCTGGCCAGAAGAAGTGCAAAGGTAAGGAAGAGCAGAGGGGGTGAGGTGTCCGCCAGCCACGGGGTGAGTGACCGCCATCTCTAAATGCAGACAACAGCTGTGTTTTCTTCTGTGCTGTGAAAGCAGTGAATGACGGTGTATACGAAGAACTTAGCTCAGTTGCTGCTGTTACTGTCATGACTACTATTCAAGATGATCTGAAACAGAATGACTTGAGATGGAACATTTTATGTTAGAAGCAGCACATCTAGTTTTGAATCTCAACTCTTTCCTGATGCTCAGCTTCCTCCTGGTCTTAAGAGATATGATGATCACCTGTGCTCAGGGTTGTGGGACTGTGAAGTCTCAGGGACCCTACCTGTCACAAACTGAGCACCAGATTGCTACTTAGTGTTGCGGCTGTCTTGCCTCCTGGAGCTCCTCACTCTAGACATGGGTCGCAGTGCATGGCTTCCTGGTAGCTTCGCCTCCACTGGCGCTTGCTGCGGGAGGCTAAGTCTGGGGATACCATGAACTGGCAGTGACTCACCCCAGGTCTGCACAGAGTGCTAAGAGTCTGCACTCGCTGGAGGAAGTGTAGAAAGGGGATGTGAACAGAGGATGTTCTGTTGCTGGGACCACAAACCCAGCGCCATCTGTACCCTAAAAATGCCCCTGTGGAGCACCACTGATGTCTGCTGTCTGCAGTTCAGCCACCTCTGCCCCCTTTGGTTGTTCCCAGTGAGCTACTTGTGTTGGATGTGAGCATCACCGGTTGGCACTGCACTGCTGGGGTGTGCGATGGTTCCTAGTCTGCCTGGGTGGTGATTACCACTGAGCGTTGTTGGCTGCTTTACTGCAGAGGAAGGTGTGCCAGGGAAGTACTAGCTGCCTGTTAGAGTCAGGCCAAGGACGGCAAACAGGGCTGCCTAAAACAGGGATGTCCCCAGATGAAATAGTGGAGCCCTTGAGTTTGCCTGCCTGATCCCTGGCTGTGATGGCTCAGAATGAGCCCCGCGTCCTTATCTCACTTGCACCCCACATGCCAGCGTACACTCTCCTCCCACCCACCCTCATGACCCCCGGCAACGTCTCCAAACTCAGCAGCAGCCTGGCTCCCACTTCCTGGCCTCTTGGTTTGGCATCTTTGGTCTGGGTGTATGGCTTCTCTTTTTGATCAGAATTGTTGTATAAAACTGTGGCCAAGCAGTTGGGGTCTCTCGCAGCTCAGCCTAGCTTTGAAGCTCATTCTGGAACTTTTTCCCTAGATTGCCTTTGACCGCAACAGCCCTCAGAAAATTTGACTTTTAGTTACAAGGATGGTTTTTAAAAATGGAGTGGGCTTTGGAATGAGTCTCTCCCTACTATTTATCATTCTTGGTTGTGTGAACTCCAGCCTGTTATTAGTTAAGGCTCTAGCTTCCTCATTTAGAAAATGTAGAAGGCTGTATCTTCTCAGAGTGAGGTAAAGAAAAAATGGTAATCCAAGTACACAGATTAAATGAAATAATGATATAAAATATAAATGCAGTGCTTGGCATATAATGATCTTTCAAGTGATCACTATTTTTAACAATTCACCTTCATTGTTAATGGTATAATACCTTCTTTCCTTGAACATTTCTGAATCACTTCCCCTTCTCAGCTGATTTTGAGTTAGGCTAGTGTGGCAGTCCATTTTCTGTTGCTGTAATAGAGTACCCAAGACAGGACAATTTATTAAAAACAAAAATTTATCTGACTTATGGTTCAGGGTCTGGAAGAAGCAAGAGTAGGACTCCATGTCTGCTTGCTGGGGAGGACAGCCTCTCTTGTCATGTGGTGGCGGGCATCATGGGGAGAAGGAGCAAGGGTGGCCACTTGGGTCCGTCTTCCTCTTATTTGGAGGTACTGATGTCATCAGGGGCTACTTCCCAGCCCCATCTAACCTTAATTACCGCCTGAAGCCTGGCTCCAGATATGATCAAGATATGAATTTGGGGAATCAATTTTCAACACGTGAAACCATACATTTTTGAGGAAAAAATGGTTCCTTTGTGATTTTATTAATGTATTATTTATTTTTACCTTGTCTAAAATTGGCGTTTTTACCAAATTGGAATTTTGCAGGTATGAGTGGGAGGCTGGAAATGCAACTTGTCATTTGGGAGCAAGAGGACCTCTGGATCAAAGAGCTGCACCCTCGGGGCCAGGGATTTAGCTCAGTGGTTCCGGCGCCTGTCTTGCAGGTGCAAGGGCCTGGGTTTGATCCCCAGTAACCACATACCATAGTGGGCATGGAGACTCACACCCAGCAGCAACCAGTACCACATACCACAGTGCCGGGCGTGGTGGCTCACGCCTGTAATCCCAGCTCTCAAGAGGCAGAGGCAGGAGGATTGCTGTGATGTGAATTTGAGGCTGAGCTCAGTGCCAGCCTGAACCACAAAAGCGAGACTCTATCTCAAAAAACCTAAAAAAAAAAAAAAGAGCTGCACCCTCTGACATTGTACCCTTTTCTCCAGCAGCCATGCGTTCCTGTCAGTTGTGTGCATGCAGAAAGCTGGGAATGGTAACTTATTTCCTGCACTCTTTATGCCTGAAATCTAATTATTTGTCCACTAAATGTTTACTGAATAAAACCATAGCTTTGGGCAGAGGATTTAGCTCAGTGGTTCCGGTGCCTGTCTTGCAAACACAAGGGCCCAGGTTCGATCTCCGGTAACCACATACAATACTGGGCGTGGAGACTCACGCCCAGCAGCAGTCATTACCACATACCATGGTACTGGACGTGGTGGCTCACGCCTGTCATCCCAGCACTCAGGAAGCAGAGGCAGGAGGATTGCTGTGATGTGAGTTGGAGGCTGAGCTCAGGGCCAGCCTGAACTACGAAGCGAGACCCTGTCTCAAAAAAGCAAGCAAGCAAACAAAGAAGACCCCCATAGCTTTCATGTAATTACTAGCTTCTTTTAAAATTAATACATGTTTTTTTATTTAAGAAAATCAGTAAATGATTTCTGATATCTTTAATAGAATTGAATGGATTCTCCTTGGGCTGTTCTCTTAATACAGACTTCTTATTTTCAACATGTGTCTTGAGAGTTAATACAACTATGTATCTCAGGTGCTGAGTTGTTTTTATGTTCTTAAATGGATTGTGTATGCAGGAAATCTTGTAGGTGATTACTCTGACTTCTTCTCCTTTCTCTTCTTTTATTCTTTCTCCATTTCTGTTTAAGCAAATAAAATCTTGTATTAAACTGGAAAACTTCAGTGAACTAGAGCTTGCCATGAGAGCGACTGACTTTACGATACTCTTGCTCGGTGCCTTCTGCTTCTCCTGTCTCGTCATTCTCCCGGCGACACTGTGTCTGCCGGTGGGGTGCACGTGGCCAGGCTCCTCTTCTCACTGCCTGCGTCCCTCTGCTGTGCCGAAGATGTGTGTTTGTGGAGTGACCCAGCCTTGCGCGCGGCAGTCTTGCACAGGCTGGCGGGATTTCGGGGTGGAAGAATGTCAGACCCTGGCCTCAATGTTCTCCGTACTTTTCCTTCCTATGTAGCATCTGTCTCAGGCTCAGTCCCACCATATTCTCCTTCCACTGGGTGATTTTTCTAGGAAATCTCTGATCACATCATTTTGATCATGGAATGTGTCAAACGTCTACAACAGCTCTCTGGGCCATGAATGGGATAGCAAGCCCACTCCTGCATATTTAAAGTCCTCCATAGCTGTCAGCCCAAATCCCCCGGCACATCGCAGATCCCTGAGCCTCATTTCTCACCCCATTTCACGCTCCTAGCTGTTCTACACCAGTTTTGATTCATTCTTCTCTAACTGTATGATGTATTCCGTGTCCCTTATTCCTCTTAATTTCGAGTGTCGTCCTGCTTTTCTCTCCCGCCTCAGCCAGAAGCATGCTCTTCTCTTTGCTTCCTCTGTCTCTGTCTTTCCCTTCTCACGTGCTCCTCGTGTCTCCCATGTCCGTAGGTGAAGCTTGCACTTGTGACTCCTCTACCTGCTTTTGATTGGGACCTCCCAGCGCTACTTTGAACTTTCCTCCATTAGGGTCATGCGTGGACCCAAGGACCCCAGGACCCGCACTGGCGTTTCTATGGCAGCCCTTTGGGCATCTCCGGGCCAGCTCTGTGTAGCATCAAAACTGGCTTGTTGCTGCTCTCTGCCCTCACTCTAAAGCAAAGACCCGTGGCAGCAGGTGGTGGCGTCAGGCCAACTTAGGGTCCCGGGGCTTCATTCCAGCCGCCAAGGCGCTAAGCTGTCCCTGTGATCACACAGCTCTGCCCGGCCGGAGCTCACACAGGCTTTCACAGACCCGAGGCTGGAGGCGCGTGGACATCGGCGACTGTGTGGAGAAGCCAGCGGCAGCTGCCTGACAAAGGCTGGCCGGAGGGGCAGATTTTGTGCAAGATGGGGATCATTAGAAACAAGTGACAAAGCCCTGTGTGCGGAGATCAGCACGGCTGTGGGGTTCTTGGAGCAGCAGCCGGGGGTGTGGGGAAAGCGGCAGAGCTTTAATCACATTTCACACGCCTGTCAGAGAACTGGGTCCACCTCTGTACCAGTTCGGGTTAGAGACATTATTTGTGTGACAGAGGTTGGCCTTCTCCTGCTTGTTGTACTTAGAATGACTAGAAAAAACTACTTGTCCCCGTTTGGGTAGAGAACAGCTAGTATGACCCTGTGGGGCGGAGAAGCAGCAGTTTTGCATGGGGCTGGGAGAGGGAGACGGGGTCTCCTAGGAAGGGTCCTCAGGGAGTGGTGTCCTAGCCCTGGGCTTGCGGGCACTGCCTGATGGCACCGCTGTGGGTGTTTTTGGGGTGTGACCATGTGTTCACATGAATTTCTGAGTGCTGCTGTCAATGAGAGCTTCACAGAAGCGTGGGGGAAATTCCAGATCCTCCATTCTGGGCCAAGCCTGCCCACCTTCTGTTTAGCATTGACCAGGCAAATCAGCCCTGCTCGCTATGGCCCGGACAGGTGGCACGATGCAATAGGAGGAGCAGCTGGAGCAAAGGGATGAGAGCTCGTGTGTTGGTCTTTGCACTCATCCAGGAAGGACTCGTGGAAGACTGCCCTGCCTACACCCCAGCTGCGGGGCTGATCAGATGCAACACTGGGGCACACTGAGGCCCAGATCCGGGCCTGGCTTTTTCCTAGTGCCAAATGTGTAGGATGGCATTTTGTAAATGCACTTTGCATTTCTAGAATCACACTATTTTGATTGGCATTTTGTAAATGAGGTGAACGAGGCAGAAAGGCTTGTGGCTTGTCCGAGAAGCCAGCCTTCAAAGCCTGCACACATTCACAGCCTCAGCACAGCCCACCAAACCTTGCTTTGCTATTTTGAAGGAGATAGTATCGCTGTAGACAAGTCGCTTGGCCTGTCGGTGCCTCAGTTTTCTCACCTGCAAAGTAGTGGCAACGGCAGCTATTTCATGGTGTAATGAAAGAGCAATATACAGAGACTTGGGAAACTGCAAGCAAGGTACAAAGCTTAGCTACTCTTATTTTCCTGTGGTTCTGTTACAGAGAAATGAGTATTTGCAGGCTCTCTTCAGTAAGTGTGGCTTTGTAACAGATGATCCCCTCCCCAAATTTAGTAGCTTGCAATAATAACAACATGTGCTTCACTCCCAAATCTATCGGTTAAACAGAGCACCTTGGGGACAAACCATCTGTTCCCCGTGGAGTTGGGCAAGTGACAAGGCTAGAGGCTAAAAATGTGTGGAGGCTCAGCTGGAACACACGCGGGGTCTTCAGGTGGGCCGTACTTCTCCCCAACATATAGCTGAGGAGTGGAAGGAGGAAGAGATAACACGAGAGACAGGACGAGGGAGACAGAGACAGAGGCAGACAGAGATGAGGATCGGGCTTCTGTAACCTGGCTTTGCAGCAGCGTGGTGTGCCTTCTGCTGGGCTCTGCATTTTTGGAGCAATTGTCCCCCGTTTGAAGAGAGAAGAATCTGTGCTTCTCGGTGGGAGGAGAGCTGAAGTCACATCACAGAGCAAGCATCACGCAAAACTGGAAATCCCACGCGGACACTCGCACGATGCCGCTCTGACCTCTGGCCTGAGAATTCTAATGTGCTATTTCTTTTCTTTCTCCCTGTTCACCCCACCAAAAAAGTGCACTAATTTTGTTTGTGCATCTTCCAATAAATGCTGTAGCATGGTGAGACCTGGGGCTGACGGTGTCATGTCGCCTGGCTGAGCTGCCCTGCTGTCCTGACTGCTGTTGTGCTGCTCCCTGAATATGAGGAAAATAACTCTTCATTTGGTCAAGATGAGGCAGCTCAAGTTTCGTGATGTGCAGACAGATCGGCAGCCGACAGATGCAGAGCCAGGTTGCCCGCCGTCACGAGGGCCGCGCACAGCACAGCATATGAGCGCGTTGCTAAACAGAAGAAGGTCAGCAGTGATGGAGCTGCTCCTCTTCCTTCCCGGGGAGAAGACTGTGGAGGCCTGCTCATGCTGCACATCAAACTGCTTCAGACCGGTGGTTTAATGGTGAAACTTCCTTGCAGTCCTGGGTGCCCAAGATTAGGGAGGAAGCTTAGTTTCTCTTCGAATCTTGCTCACTGGTTTGCAGGCGACTCCTTCTTGAATCCTCTGTGACCTTTCTGCTGTGTGTGCGCAAGTGTGTATGTGAGTGTATATGCATGTGTACATGTGTGTATGTGTGTACATGTGTGTTCCTGATGTTGCTCTGTGAGTACTTATCTCTTCTTCTTACAAAGACACCATCATGGGACCGGGGAGTTAGCTCAGTGGTTCCAGCGCCTGTCTTGCAAACGCAAGGACCTGGGTTCGATCCCCGGTAACCACATGCAATACTGGGTGTGGAAACTCACGCCCAGCAGCAGCCAGTGCCACATACCACAGTGCCGGGCGTGGTGGCTCATGCCTGAATTCCCAGCACTCAGGAGACAGAGGCAGGAGGATTGCTGTGCTGTGAGTTTGAGGCTGAGCTCAGGGCCAGCCTGAACCACAAAGTGAGACCCTGTCTCAAAAAACCTAAAAAAATAAATAAAGTAACAAAAAAAACCAAAGACACCATCATGCTAGTTTAGGCACCCACATTTATGATGCTAATCCTTAATCTTAAGCATGTCTTTCAAGTATTGTGATGATTGATTTTATATCAACATGACCAAGTAACAGAGTGCCCAGATGTTTGGTCGATGTTTTTCTGGCTGAGTTAACATTTAAATCTATAGAATGAATAAAGCAGCTTCTCTCTGTGATATGGCTAGCACCCATGCAATCAGCTGAAGACTGAAACAGAACAAAAATACTGACCTTCTCCCGAGTAGGAAGAAGTGCTTCCTGCCTGCTGACCTTTGAATGAGACATCAGCTTTTCTCCTGCAAAAACATGAGCTCCTGCTAGTTCTCAGGCTTCAGACTTTAGTTTTTCTTTGTCTCCTTGTTTCCAGTTCATTTGTGTATCTTGGAACTTGCCAGCCTCTCACTATGAGCCAGTTCTGTACAAGAAGCTCCTCTGTGTTTCTGTATACTCTGGGGGCTCTGTCTCTCTGAGAACCTTAGTGCACACTTCTATTTAAACACCGATACCTTGGAGGGTCAGATGCCAATTTGTGAATTTGGGGGTTGATGCAGTTTATCTACAGAAAGAGATATTCCTGCCTGTGTTTGGAAGAAGTCCCGACACTTGACCATGGTGTGCATCTTCTGCTTGTCCTTCTAGCTCCAGCCTATTTGGCTGAGAACCTTGGTGTTCCTTATATTGTGAAGTTTTAAAGCCGCTAATGCAATTACAGTTTTCTTTTTTAATTGCAAAGGCTTAAGAACAAAGGTGGCTCTCCATGCCACTGCAATTCTCATGTCCCTATAACTCCCTGAAAACAAATCAAAAGCTTGTGAACATACACAAACTATCTTCTGGAAACAACTCCTGTGTCTCTGTTCAGTGGGTTCAGATCAATACAGGGAAGTAAGATAGATCTGGGGGACCCTGTCAACTTTTCATTGGCTGTTTGAAACCCGACACCAGACAGCATGTAAGTTTGCTTGGTTCTGTAGTTGTATCCTTAGTTTCAAATCACTTGCAAGGTTTTTTTTTAACCCTTCAAAAGAAAAAATTATCTTCTGCTTTAAAACTCTCTCTTGCCATGTAGTTGGTATCTGCTGGCCCTGCAGTCATTGACTTGACTGTGCCATGTGGAATCTTCTTCCAGGCCAATCACAGGGCCATGTGGGAATCATCTCAGTAGGTCTCTATAGTTTTCACAATAACATACTTCAAAGCACAACTGAATTTATGGAGACAGGCAGGAGCTTCGTGTGAGGGTCTTGCTGATTTTGATTTGGAATCAAGTCCTGGTCTATTTAGACTTGTTTGGTGCTTCTAGGTCTTGACTTTGCTGAGGCAGCCTGGACAAGGGCAAGATGATCAAAGCTCGGAGAGCATGGAAACTCAGTGCAGACTACCAAAGCCTGCTGCCCTGCACTCACCAGTGCAGCAGTCTGCATGAGGCTCTGCACAGGTGGACACAGCAGGTGGTCACAGTCCTGCCTAGCGGATTGGAAAGGGGTCTGACTCACCTAGGGCCTGAGCAGGGAGGGGACAGGGTCTGACTCTGCGGACTGAGCATTTCAACTGTGAGAACACCTGCAGGAGTTTGTCATGTAGGAGCGCTCAAGGTGTATGAGAAGTTGGAATGATAAAGTAGCATAGATCTTTACAGGTGTATTTATTAGGTGAAAAGTAGAAACAGTCTGAGTTTCCAACAGGAACAATATTTGGTTAAAAGATTTAACTGATGAAATATAAGCCAGACAGTATAATAGTGTTGTAGAAACACATGTGAAGCGGTGAGGAAGTTATCATGAAATGAAAGTAAATATCTGGAAAGGTAGTTTCTTTCATCTTTGTGTAGGCTTCAAAGTCTCCGTGTTGTCAGGTCTGTGATTTGAGTAGTCAGAGAGGAGCCGATTCCTGCTGAGCAGAGGGGCTGCAACGGTGTCCGCTGGGGACGGCTTTTCTGTCTGCGCCGAGTGACACTCATGGGTTCAGCTCTGCATTTCAGACATTGCTGTGAAGCTGAGTAAATGCCAAAAATTAAAAGATAATTTTGTAAGCATGCTCAATACATAGTAAAATCCTGTGAGTATTGGATTTAGTCTCTATTCCTTTTCAAATTTTTGAAATCAGATAAAGTATTAAACTCTCTGACCAAAGATCTGTGAAAAGGAATTTATTTCTTTTATACAAACCATGGAATTTCAAGTTGTCTCTTTTGGATCCTTTTGTGGGAAAGGGTTTTTTTGTGTGTGTGTGGTTTTTTTTGTGTTTTTTTTTTTTTTTTTAGACAGGGTCTCGCTTTGTGGTTCAGGCTGGCCCTGAGCTCAGCCTCCAACTCACATCACAGCAATCCTCCTGCCTCTGCCTCCCGAGTGCTGGGATTACAGGCGTGAGCCACCACGCCCGGCACTGTGGTATGTGGTACTGGTTGCTGCTGGGTGTGGGTCTCCACACCTAGTATGGTATGTGGTTACCGGGGAATCGAACCCGGGCCCTTGCGCTTGCAAGACAGGCGCCGGAACCACTGAGCTAACTCCCCGGCCCCAGCCTAGATAAATCTATATATGTCTATGTGATTAATTTTGTAAACTAGAATATTCACAGGCACTATTTGTAATAGTCAAACATGTACAAGAACTGAAATGTCCATCATTAGTAGAAAGGTAAATAAGTAGTTGATTCCAAAATAGAATGTTATAGAGAAGTAGTAATGAGCAATCTTCTACTACATACATAATATAGATAAATCTTACCAACTGTATGTGGCAAAAATGAAAAGATACACATAATATAAATTCTATGATTCTGTTTCTATAAATTTCAAATGCAGACAGAATTATGCTACGTGATTAGAAGTCAGTCTCATTGGCGATGAGTGATTAGAGGCAAGAACAGAGGAAACTTACTGGTTATGTTCTAGTCTTGATTGGGGTGCTAGTTACAGGTTTGTCTTTAGTTATGGAATTTATCAGTCTGTCCTTAAAATAAGAAGTATAAATAAAACAAAGGTTGCTGTGGAAGTTAGATTTTATGTCTGGCCTTGTGGCAGTCGGAGGCAATGCTGCACCGTCCATTTGGGAAAGAGAAGCGCTGTGGTGATAGGCAGGAGGCACAAAAGAAAGATGCAGTAACAGTTTACTTTAGAAAGCTTTGGATTAGCCAAGATAGACAGGAGAGACTGGAAAGTTACCCTTGTTAGCCCACACAACATAATCACTGGTTTGTTTTCACCGCCTAGAAAACGGAGATGGGGTACTTCATTGTCCTGGTAAATCCCAGACAGCTAAGAGGAAGATCGCTGCCTTAGCTTTCTGAGACTGTGATAGCAAATGATCCAGGGAGTGGGTAATTTGAGTTTTAAAAACCTAGGAAGTTATTTTCTCATAGTTATGGAGAACAGAAATCCAAACCAGGTATCCGTAGAACTAGAACATAACCAGGTATCCGTAGAACTAGAACATAACCAGGTATCCGTAGAACTAGAACATAACCAGGTATCCGTAGGTCCGTCGCCCCGGGAAGGCCCCTTTCTTGCGTCTTCCTGCTTCTGGTGGCTCTAAGCACTTCGTGTCCATTTTCTTGTGAGTTTCTGTGTCTGGGCCTCCTCTTCCGTGTCTTTTGAGGACACTCACAAGGGGCTAGGTGGGACCCAACCAGATAACCTAGGATTTCACACCTTGGTCTGTTTAGTCATATCTGCAAAGGCTGTTTTCCAGTTAAAGTTTTATTCATAGCTTCTGGGTTTACAGGTGCCCTGTGTCCATGTTTTTTGAGAGATCACAATTCAGCACTGCTGAGCACATATCTATTGGTTGGAGAAGTAGAAACACAGATCTGTAGATATTGAGAATGTAGGGGAGAAACAGTCATATATGGACCCATCATGTTTATGACTGACACTTATATAAGAAAAGGCAGATTAATAAGAGGAAAGCATAACACATTTATTTAGGTAAGTTGACACAGTGTGTGAACTTCCATAAGTGAAGAGTTGAAGAAACGGGAGAACTTGTAGTTTTGTGTTCGGTGAAGAGTAAGCAGTTGTGCAGTGGTATTACTGGACAGTGGGGAGTCACTTCAAAGGCAATACATTGGAGGCTGCTCAGCAATTCCTGTATTTTCCAGGTCTGCTTAGCTCCTCTGTCTTCACCCCCATTCTCCTGATAGAAGCAGGACGTGTGGGTCTTCTGACCTACTCTCAAGAAGGAAAACCAAATAATTCTCATATAGAAAGGTGGAACAAGGTCAGAGAATGACCTTTGTTCTTCTACTATTTTCCTAATTTCAAAAATGGCACAGTTTAGAGCAGCACGTTCTGTCCCCCATCTCAAAAAGGCGTCCTGGGGGCCCGTCCACTCCTCCACTTTGAGTGACCTGGGCTGAGTGTGTAGTTTCCTCCCACCATAGAAGCCATTAGAGAAGACCTTCTTCTTACATCCGAAGGCCAGGTGTGGCCAGTCAGATCTCCACCCAGATCAGGGTCCAGGGGAGCAAACACTGAAGGCCTCGGTGCTCCTCCAACAGCACATTCTCAGGCGTCGCCGTGGGCTCCACGACCAGGCTCTACTGCTGTCCCACTAGGCTCAGATTTTCTTGCGCGCCATGACAGTCTCCTGCTAAACTCTTCTCTCAAAGAGGCAGAATAGATTTCTAGGGCTTGTACTTAAAAGCCATAGCTGGGACAATAGTATCATTAGTTTTGAGTTTCTCTAAGGTTATGGCCATGCTTTTTCCACCTTTTCATTGTTTTGAATGGTCTAATCATTCCAAGGTGTTAGTACATATGCTGCTGAAGTGAGGACTTAAATAGTCTAATCAGACACTGGCTTATTAGAAAGACTGGCTCACATTTCATAGGGAAGATCTATTAGAGACTTTGGGTTTTAGTTTATCATTTTAAAACTTGTTTTAAAGGGGACTATGGCTTCACTAAATGAGCTTCTCGAGAGAAATGGGATTCTCATTCCTCTCACTGCCTCAGGATATATCACAGAAAACTTTAGAACACTTCATATTTATGGGACTATAATCAAAGTTGGGGAGTAAAAGAGCAAACCATGATACTCCTCACCAGAAATTAGGAATGGTCCCAGGATGCTCCTTCTTATGTCTGTTAGAAGATTTTGATGTTTGCAGTAACACTGAGTCTTGTTTAGGTCTCATTTCCAGTACTTCTGCAGAATTTCTGGCTTATTTTGGAATATTTTGCTTTTGCGTTCTATGAATCATGCAAATTATTGTCAAAGGGAGATAGTTGGCTTCTTAACAGAACAATTGTGTGTCGGTGTATATTATCTTATATAAAGCAAGTTAGTTATCTTTTCTGATCCAGTTTGAAACACAGACCAAAATCATTGTGGAAACACTTAAAATGTCCTAATAATTCTCCCTTTCCTTTTCCAGTGGGATTGGGGTGAGGGACCTGGAGCTAAGCATGTTTTCCTCTTTGCTTTGACTTAGGAAGCTCAGAGCTAGGTATGATGAAGTGTTTTTGAGAAGACGCAAATTCATTCGAATTTTTACCATCCTTATAAAAAGATATTTTTATTTTCCTTATTTTCTCTTCATTTGAACTTCTTTGTCTTTTTGTTTCTTTTTACATATTACATGCAATTGATATACATCTTCATTTTTTAAAAAACTAAATGGAGTCTAAGTCAACAAATAGAATAAAGTGATTTGGATAGTGCAACTTGTTTGCAGTTGCTTTTCTTTTATATTTGGCATCTACACCCATCACTTTCTTGAGCATTTCTTTCCTAGGATGCTTCCAGGGTAAATTCCCAGTCAAAATCCATCTAGTGCCATTTTTTGTGCCTGATGGTGCTGTGAGAGAGGCCATTTGTGTCCTGCTAATCTCAGCTATAAAGAGATTCTTCAAAGATGAACTGTTAGGTATGGCAGTAGAAATAAAAAAGCAAATCCTATAAAAGAAAATAACAGTAGGATCTATTGGTAAAAGCCACTGCCCTGGGAGGGGAAAAGACTAAAAGACACACAGCCCTACTCATGAAACTGCAGGAGAGCGTATTCTGGTTAGGGTGTTAACCCTCCAGGCTTCTGTTGGTGACATCTACACTCAGACATGCATCTTCAGAGCGATCCATAAATTATATGGAGGACAGTTTAATGACCTATACAGCAAACATACAGCCAGCTCAAAGAATATCTTCAAAATAGGGGAGGTGATTTAATTTAGGAGAGAGAAGAGAATAGTGGGGTGGTGAGCAAGAGCTCTCCAGGAAGGGCGCTTTGGAAGCAATGACCTTGAACATGGGGTTGTGGGGTGAAGGAGGTCATGCTGCTTCGGGTATTTCAGGAAATATTTCATAGAAATCAGCATGGGGCTATCACAGGAACACAACAGGAAATGGCCTTTTAGAAAGAGGGAAATGAAGAAGGAAATTGTATTTCAAAAGCAAAAGCGTGTTCCTCCTTCCACCTCACATTTATTTAAACAGAAATAGTAACGACCTGTTAAGATCAACTATAAATGCTTTCTTAAAATTACCCTAAGATGGTTTTCAAATTTGTTATGTTGAAATTTTTTTATTTTCTAGATGAAGTTTATACAGTGTTTCATTAGAATGTGAACTCACTGAGGGCAAAAATTTCTGTCCTGATGTTTACTCTTATGTTCCTAGAATCTTTCATATCGTAGATACTCAGTAAATATTTGTTGAATGGATAAGCAAATGAGCGTAGGTAGTTGGACTGAGAAAGATGATAACCTTTCTAGGAGATATTGTAGTTCCTTAGGAAGGAATCTTATTTTAGGGGGATATCTTGATAAGATACCTGGGTTGGAGCAAAGAAGTGGCAAGGAAACAGATGAAAGTTTCATGTGAGTGACAAGCTTCCCTTGACTGCAAAGTGGAGGTGGGGAGCCAAGAGTGGGAGGGAGGAGGGAGGAGGGAGCAGGGAGGAGGGAGCAGGGAGGAGGGAGCAGGGAACAGGGAGGAGAGAGAGAACTGGGCTGGTGACCAACAGTGCCGACTAACACTTGCACTCACTGGCTGCGGGCACCCTGTGGAAACTCCTTGCCATCACCCTGATTCCCTAGTGAAAATATGGCCCAACCCTCTTTTATGTGAAGTTGGGGAGGTTTCAAGAGAAAAGGGGCAAGTCCTTGTTTTGAGGTGGTGCCAAAAAGATAAAAAACAACAGGAACAAAGAGGCTACATGACTCAGGCAAACAACTTCTGTGTGGGGTGGAGAGGGCCAGGGGAGGGGTCTCCAAGCTCAGGAGACCTTCGCGGGAGCTGCCACTGCTGCTGGCCTGTAGAATGGAGTGTGAGCTGGTCTTGTCTGGATGTGGCAAGGGAGCTGGCATTGTTGCCAGCCACTTAGGTCCGGGGTTTGGGCCTGTTTGTTCATCACTGATCTAATCAGAGAGGCCACTTATTTAAGGAAAAATAGCTCTGAGGAGATAGAGAGGCTGTGTTTGCCTCCATTTACTATCTTGCTGTCTCCAGGTGTACAGTGGACTTGTTTAGGAAGGTACAGAGGAAAGAGCGGACACAATAAGGCAACAGACCACACCAAGCTACTGGGACCCTCCCTCACCTCCAGGTGCCAGCGTCTGCGTTTTCTCTATTTACCTGAGCTGAGGAGAGTGGTGGCTGGAGGTTATATTCTAGGCCCAGGGACTTTGGAGAAGGTGCTTGCTCCCTAATATATATTTAGCTTTTTAAAGTCCCATATGGTCTAGCTGGTTTCAACATTAGGGAACAAGTGAAATTGCTGCTGGACACGAAAAGAGGCGCCTAAAGCTCTGCTGCTTCCCCTTGCTGGCTGCTCTTGTGTGGCCACCCTCCCCAGCAAGGTCTGCTTGAAAATGGGAGTGAGAAGCGTGTGGGGGTCAGAAGTAGGAGAGCAGCTGAGCTGAGGGCCGGGACCCAGTGGTCGGGTCCAGGACTATGGTATAGCAGTGGTGTTCCTAACAGGTTTACCCCCACCCGCTTCTCAGAATCAGAGGTGCTAACTCTCCTTACCTGTGCACAGATAACAACTCTTACCCTTCACAGGGACAGAAAGTTCACATGAATTTCTGCTAAGGGAGAGCCAAAACCAAGTTTTGACCTCCAACCTCCAATGCACCTTTAGGACCCTTACAAACTGTCAAAGCAGCAAATATTAAATCATTATCTGCCAAATTATGCCTTTAAAATGAGTAGTACTAATGAAATAGTCTAGCTACGAAGCATCAGTGTGGGTTCTATTTTTGTCAGCTGACGGTTGGAGCTAATGTCCCAACATAGGGGGCTGGAGAAGCCTGGACTGGTTTTCCCTCGAGGATGTCTTCTTCTCCTCTCACAAAGCATCACTTTCAGGTCAGAGACTGCCTGTAACGAGTGAGGAACAAATTGGAAACTGTCTCACATGTACCTCTTTCAGTGGGCCCGGACAGGTTGCCTACATCCTTCACAGGAGGCGGACTGGAGCAGCTGTTCCTGAGACCTCCGGGGGAGGAGGCAGGCCAGGGCCTCTGCAGCTCTGGCTGTTGACTCTCAGGACATTTTCTCTCCTCTGCTCCTTCGTGAAGCTCAGTTTTCAGGTCTGCCTCTGGCGGGTGCATCGGTCACAGCCTTCACCTGGGGCGAGAGCTAATCCCCAAGCCTCGCGTCCCACAGCAGTGTTAATCTTCCCAAGCCAATACGGCCAAAGCTGTTGGCTTGTACCTCAAGCCAGTCATTCCTGCTCTCTCCCTCAGCAAAGAACTCAGCAGCAGACAATCTGGCTGAGGGAGAGAAGCCAAAGGCCAGGCACACTCAGCAGAGGGGAGTGGAGGGGTAAGCAAGCGGGGGCTGGAGGCCCCACTGCCATGTCGTGGCACCCTGAAGGGTGGCGCTCTAAAGAGGGTGGAAGTTGTCTGCTCGTTGGCTGCTGGAGTCAATTATTCACCACTCACCTGGTGAGTTCAGGAGCCAGGTCACTCACAGACCCTGAGCACACAAAGTTGAAAATGGGTGTATTTCACTGCAAAGACTTCGCAGTTGAGAAGCAGAGTTTCCTGTAAGTGAAGCGTCATCCTGCTATGTGCCATGTGTAGTGCCTTTGTTGATCATCTACCATCTGGAAGACTCGAAGCTCAGCTTGGGGAGGACCTGGCTGTTCAATAGTGTTGTGGGAACCCAGGCAGAGCGAGCATCTGTGCCACACCGTGAGCCCCCCTCGTGGCCTAGTCCGGCCCCACAATGGCTGGAGCCCCACTTTTGTAAGCATCATGCCTTTACTACTACGAACCCTATAAGAGCCCTATAGCTGTAAGTGGTGGGTGCAGAGAGAGCCTGGCCGGCAGGGCGCTGGGAAAAGCTACCATTCCAGATACAGTGACCTGAACAGGAGTTCGCGGGGGACACGGGCAGGGTGTCATCATGTTCCAGTTCTAATCTTGACAAGAACGTGAACGAGTCTGAGGCAGGCAATGGGAAGGTGGTAATGACATCCAGATTTGCCACACAGTTAAACATTTTTATAGTTAAAAAGGTCATTTTATTTAATCTCCATTAAAGTTACTATCTGTTAGCATTTTTCAGAGTAGATCTGAAGAACGCTTGATCTTCACAGACAAAAAAAGTGTTCTCCGTTTTATATCTAATTTTTGATCTCTCTGTTAAGCAAAGTCGTACTTTCTCTGTGTAATTGTAAGACTGTTGAGTGCCTTGGCTGTGTGCAGGACAGGTCTGTGAAGATGCAGATATCTTTAAAGCTGTGTGTACGATCTATTAAATTGGGTGAGACTGTAGGCTTCAGGGGGTACAGGTTTGTGACACATAGCGGTGGCGTTTCGCCAAGCTTGGTGATGCCGTTATTTATAATGATGTGCTGTCCCCACACTGTCCTGGGGAAACCCCACGCAGTAGGTGTGGGTGTTTGTAGAACTTAGCAAAGCAGGTACCTGAGGAAGGGCGGACTTTCCCGAGAGTCCGTGTGCGAACAGTCCAGGACCGCTGACCCTCCTGTGCTGGGAATCCGCACGGCAGACTGTGTGCCGTCGCCCTCCTGCAGCGGCTCTCCCTGCGGCTCTGTGTCCCCTGCCCCTGATCTCAGTGATGAGGAGGCCTGGAGGTTTAGCTAGCCAGACGGCTGCAAGAGCAGCGACGTGTCCCAAGACACCGGCAGATGCTGCCTCACCAGGGTATGGGCTCTCCTCCGGCTGGTGAGAGCCCACAGCCGATGGACCTGGTCAGGGCGTGTGGGTGGGCTCAGTAGACCTTTGCTCTTGCTGCTTGGGTGGTCAAAAGTGGGCGCATGCCCAGCAATGAGGCTGTAATAATGACTCCATGCATCCTCTTGTACAGGGAGACTTAGGATTTCAGAACCAGTAGGCCTTAAAAGCCAAGCTCTCTGTTTTACATGTACGTTCATTTATAGAGATCATGTGACTTACTGAGCTGAGTGACTTGTCTATACTTCTTAGTCTCAGTTTTCCATAAACTGAAATTTGAGGATCCAGAGGAGGAAAAACTAATATTGAGTGCCTGCGCTTTGTCACAGGTTATTTTCATCTTATCTCACTTAATCCGTAGAAGGATGCTGTGACGTGGAACCTAAAAGTGAGATCCCTCTTGCCCACATTTCCATAGTTTATAAGTTAAGAAGGGATGATCACAGGGCTGGCTGTCAATCTTGTTCTTTACATCCACTCAACCTTCTTCCTTTTCATTATTCTACAAAGAAAAGACTTGTTTTTAGACTTTCTTGACTTGGCATCTTCTTAAGGAGTTCTTGAGAAAGGGCAGCTATAGCTGTCTTCCCTGCAGAGGTTGGTGGTCCTGCTCTGTGGGCTTTCTGCTGTACTTCCCACTGTGAATGAGATGCTCTGAGTCATGCAGAAAGGGCTGATTTTCTTCAAAATCGTTTACAGTGGGGACTCGTTGAGCCTTCTCAAGGAGGCTTGAGGTAGACACTGTTATCCTGACATAATAGGTGTAGAAACAGGCTCAGAGTGGTTGTGACAAAGCAGACTAAGAAGAGGCAGTCACGTTAGTGCCCTGCTCTTAACTGCTTTAGTTCAGTCCTCGCTTCTCCTGGACTCTTATTGAGTCCAGGACTCATTATTTATTGAGCCGTGACAGTTGCCTTGTGTTGCTGCAGATGGGGGCTCTCAGGGCTGGCTGTGGTAGAAGTCAGACTGGCAGGAGGAAGTGGCCCCTTGCACTCTCTTGTCAAGAGCTAGTCAGTTCAGACACCTGGGCCAGCTCAGAGGTGCAGCGCGAGAATGGATACCTTCAAGAGCTGAGGCAGAAGAGATCTGGATATGAAGAGATCACAACTGGATATGAAGCTTACACAGAGTCTGTGCTATGTTACGGTGTGGAAGGGGGACATCCAGGAGGGACAAAAGGACAGGAGAATCAGATTTAGTTCCTAGAACAGTGGGAGTGTTCAGGGTTGGCTTTGTCCCAGCGGCCTTAAGGAAGATTGCAAAAGTCCTTGTAGTGGGGTAAGACTGGCACTGGTCTATGCATTGCCCTGGAGGATCTCATGCATGTGGAAAAGCAGTGCATGGGCCGAATTCACACGGAATACAGGGGAGGGCAGGTCTGGGATTTTATCAGTTTTCCTTCTCCCTTAGTCTCCCCACCCAGGTCTTGGTTAATCTTATTGGTGATACGTTCCCTAGTTAGCCTCAGAACAAACCAGTGACCGAGAAGAGGGCCTGTGAGCTGTGACAGTGCACACCAGCAGAGGAGGTTAGGTTTCCCGCAGTGGAGAAGGCTGGTGATGACACAGAGGCAGACCCCGATGGAATGAAGGTGACTCACAAGTCTACCTCCCCTTCTACTGATCTCCCTCAGCTCTGCTTCATGAGTTCCCTCCGTGAACATTTACCGGTATTTATGAATCGCCGCTTTGCCAACCACGGGGGATGATGAAGAAAGACCACACATCCTGCTTTCATGATGACTGGAACCTAACCTGTAAAACAGAAAGACGTGATAGTGGGAGGCGTCTGTGCAGACGTGATGGAGGGTGTGAGAAGGCGAAGGGAGTGCCTTCCGGCAGAAGGCGGCCATTGCAGATGGCAGGTAAAGCCTCCGGTGGACGTTCTGAGAAATAGCTGGTTGGTCTCCAGTTTATGTAGGCTGACGACCACTTATGAGACGACAGCAGGCTCATGACAGGACTTTGTGAACGGAAATAACCAGTCTCCAGAAATGACACCGGTGTTTCTGGGCTGTGCTGAGGGAAAGGCCCTTTTCTGGCAAGTGGCAGGGGCCTATGTGGCTCAGAGGTGGCCAATGAAACGTCAGAAGTCCTGAGCCCCCTCTTCACTACCCCTCCCTCCTGGAGAATTTAGGGAAACGACTCTGGGGCCAAGAATGGTGGCTAACCTTTCTTGAGCACCGTGTGTGACCCTCCCTCTGCGTATGCCACCTCCAGCCCTGATGATCTGCCCCAGAGAGCTCTGACTGTCCTCACTTTACAGACAGCAAACTTAAGGCTGTGGGGTGTAACTGTCCAGGTCACTTAGTCAGGAAATCCTGAAACCAAGACAGTAACAACCCTTCTCCTTTAATAGGGTCATTTTCATTTTCTCATAAGTAGAATTCTGCATATGGTGAGAGAAAGATTGGTCTTAGAATACTGGATACAGGGTTATTTCTCCTTTCATGTATTTTTTTCCTTTCTCTCTGGGACAAGTAATATGGACAAGACTTTCTATTTATGGGTGACATTTTAAAGAATGATTTGAGGTTTTCTGTAGTTCGGAAAATGGCCAAGCTTTGCTTTATCAATAAAAGTAGTAAGCTTTACATGATGAAGAAAATAGAACTATGATATTTGAAGAAAATAAGCATGGCGTTGAGTCCACACATCTCTGGGTTTCTAACAGTGACACTGAGAACTGGTACCTAATTATGTTCAGCTGCCGGGGAGCCAGAATGTCCAGTCCAACAAAAGGCCAATTCTAACCCAGCGCAAGAAGTCGAGTTTTTCCCTTGAACTTTTTTACTGAGGAAACTTTCTTGATGATAACCTGGGACTCTGGATTCTGTAAGTATAACAATTGAGTAAGTTTCAGCTCAATTCTTTAACTGTACCCTGAAGAGTAGGAATGTGGAACCTTTGTATTTGGGGAGCTTCCAGCGACTTTTCTTCAAGAGCTGATCCCCTCCTGTCATAGCCGGGCAGGGTGGGGGCATTATGAGCATAATAAAACCAAACTGTTATTTAAAAAAACTGATGGCTAGTAAAATCTAGTCTTCCATGGGATAGTGATATTAAAAACAATTTTCTCTAATGCTGGATGATATTTTATCAAAATATGTACAGTATTTGTGTATGAGTTTTCTATTTTTGCTACACAGATGATCACAACTTTGGGGCTTGAAGCCACACAAATGTATTATCTCACAGTTGCCGAGGTCAGAAATCCCACGTTGCCCTCAGGGGGCTGGAGTCAGGTGTCACAGGGCGGGGGTGTGAAGGCTCCAGGCTTTCCTGCTTCTTCCAGGCCGGAGGGCTGGCCCATGGAGGCCTCCTCTGGCTTTAATGCAGGAACATCGCGTCTCCTCGCCGTTCTCCACGCTCACATGTCCCTCTGACTCTGCTTCTGCCACTCAATTCCCGGGACTGCCCTGGGCCTGTCTAGATGGTCCTGCATGAAGTCCCCGTCCAGCTTTCATCTGGTCACATCTGCAGAGCCCTTTTGCCATGCATCACACCGGGGTGTCAGTGCGTCCCGGTTGGCGGGGTGTGGTCGGGGGTGTCAGCGTGTCCTGGTGGGCGGGGTGTCAGTGCGTCCCGGTTGGCGGGGTGTGGTCGGGGGTGTCAGCGCGTCCTGGTGGGCGGGGTGTCAGTAAGTCCCGGTTGGCGGGGTGTGGTCAGGAGTTTGGTGAAAGGGACACGGTAACAAGAAATTTAAGGAAACTGCTGGCTTGTTCTCAACTTACTCTTCCTCCTCAGGCCTAAGGATCTTTCTGGGTAGTCCCTCACTCACTGCTCACACTCAGATTCCAGGAGCTGGGGCCATGCCAGGGCCACAGAGAACACGGCCCGCCTGCTCTTGGTGGGGATGGCCTCTCGTTTTAGAAACAGCAGAGGTCCAGGAGAGAGCCAGTGTCGTCTGGGATTGCTCTGTGCTAGCTCACTTTCACCCATGATTAATTGATGGATGGATGAAGTTGTTTTGTCCTCTTTGTGCAGTGGAGAAAAATAAAAGTCAAGAGATATTAAAGACGTTGATCAGGTTTAAAAAGTGACACAGCTGTGACTCAAACTACATTTACTCTACCTTTCTTTTCACGCCCGTATAGACGCAGTTTCCCCAGGCCTAAGACCCACATGTGAAGCCAGCACTCTGGGGTGGTACTGTGTCACCGTGGTCCAAAGGTTCACGGAGTAAGGCAAGCACAGGAAAGGAAGGGTGCCAGCTTCTTCAGTTACACTGGCAACTGTGAAAAGTATGCGACAGTTTCTAAAAGTTCAGCAAGCTTTGTCGTTACTTTTTATAGTTTTAAAGGCTGGGTTTAGTCTTATGTGCCTATAATCAGGAGGCTAAGGCCGGGAACTGGTAAGTTTGAGACTAGCTACATACAGAGTCTGTCTCTAAAACAAACAAATAAAAACATCAGCCACAAAACCACCCTCCTATTTAAAAAAAAAAAAAAACTTACAATATATTCATCACTAATTGCAGTTATTGCATTGCTACCATAGACTAAGGAGCTTGGGACAATTTCTAGGAATTGGATATAAACTGAAATAATATACTTCAGAAAGCCAAAAGCCAGTTTAGAAACAGATCGACATGACTACTGTACTTATTCTGCCAAAAATGCTTAGATCTGATTTTCTGAAATGGTTAAGCTTTTGGTTATCGAAGCAAAATAGGAGGATCTTTTTATTGTGCAAAGAAAACAGTCACAGTGACTGCGCACGCTCGCTTACCTCAGGGGAGTGTGTGGCTGTGCGCTGGTGCTTCCTTTTCACTTACCGTTCCTTCTTCGTGGGGGCCGTTCCACACTGGTGTGCATGGCAGGAGCAAATAAAAATGCAAAGAGCCACAAACCCGCTTGGGACTCATTGTCTCCGTCCTCCCGGGCGAAGTGGACGCATCACGCAGCGTCTGTAGCGACCCACACCACAGCTATGGAAAACCGGGGCTGAGCAGCAGTGTGGAAAAGCCCGGCACTGGAGGGGGCTGTGGGAGCGGCAGCGCGGGAGACTGCGGGGGATCACCGGGAGCAGGAGACCCCAGAGCAAAAGTGAAAGCCGCGCTGATAACACAAGCCCAAAAGATTCTGAGGAACGGGCCCAGATCATCCTCTTCCTGAAGTGACAGCCAAGGTCTGAAAGGGCTTCCTGCCTGTGCTGCACAGCCCTTGGGGCTCCCGTGTGCGCCCAGGACAGCAGAGGCCGCCAGGGCCGATCAGAGCAGGGGACGGCGGCTGTAACTCACACGAGGAGCGATTTCTCCCCACGCTGCTGCACTTGACTTCTCAGCAGCAGTGTAGCTTGGGCTCAGTATGCCTTGCAAAACAAAGAAATAACATAACGTGGCAGACTGAGAAGGGCCTCAGTATCCTTGCTAGCCCCAGTACATTGTAGCTGTTTGTCACAACACAGCGTGACAAAGCGAGGCCAGCCGTTCTTAGAACCAGCTCTTAGGATACACGCAGCTTCCACTTGCTGTCTCTGGGGACCCAGCTACCACGAAGCCCTTTCTGGAGGCACATCCGGAGAGGAAATGAGGCCCATGGCCAGACGCCACCCCGGAACCCCCAGACAGTGTGCCCGAGTCACCGGAAGTGGACCTTGCATCATGAGACGCGCTTCATGTGTCTGGCACAAACCGTCTCCCTCGAGCTGTGCCCAATCTGCAGATACACAGAGAATATAAAGCACTCTTACTTTAAGTTGCTAAGTTACAGGTGGTTTATTGTGCAGTAATGGGATAAGTCAGGAATGGACACTATATTCTAGAATGCCACCTGGGGCAGACATTAATATTCAGTTACCAAACTTCTGCCTCATGGAACCCAGCAATCTTACCGCAGACTTGAGACAGTCGTTTTCAGGCGTCAGGCATGGCAAACAAAAACCTGCTGTCTCTGGCTGGGCGGTAAATGGCTAAGGGAAGAGGTATGAATACCAGGTGTGCTGAACTCCGAACTGGGTACTTTGGTCACGTTACATTTTAAAGAGCCAGCGTGATGCTCTGGTTTTGGCCTTAGTGTCCCCCGTGGCCGTGTGGTAAGGTCTGGCCCTCGGCTTCATGCTGTGGGCAAGGGTGGCTTGTGAAGGGCAGGGTCCTGGGGAGGCCTGGTCCCAGGCTGTGCTTCTGAGGAGGCCCGGGCCTCTCTCTGTTTCTCCCTGGCTGTGAGGTAAGTGGCTGTGTTGCCTCCCCAGAGTCACGGGCCAACTGACTGCAGACTGCAGCGCCTACAGCCCTCGCTCTTTGGAAGCTGATCATCTCAGTTATCTGTTGGCACTGCACCCACCTGGAGCCTGCGGGGATCCCGCCTGCGTCGGGAAACGAGCTGTCACCTCTGCCTCCTTTATGGAGGAGCAGATGACGTCATTCCTAGACCAGGTGTCCTGAAGTCAGACTCTCTTCCCTTTGCCATCAGAAACTGCCCATGGGTACAGGACCAGTCATATTCAAGTGAGCCTGCTGTAAGCAGTTGTCTGTTTTCTTGTTATTCTGCTAGAGATTTCCTGCCCGGGCAGCACCCAGCATGCCTGGAACGGGCTGCTGCTGAATATGTTTGTCCGGTAGATGTGGCCAAGGGACAGTGTTAGTCCTTTCATCTGTGCCACTGCTCACCATGCAGCACAAAGCCTGGCACATTGGTGCGTGCGAGGGAAATCCTCACTCCACTGCTTTTGATGGCGTTCATTCTAAATAGTACCCTGAGGAATGAGTGCAGTCGCCCCTTCTGTAAAAGTATCAGCTCCAAACAGAAGCATAAAAGAGCCAGAACTCAAAGCAAGAATTATTCTTGAATTCCAAGTGTCTCGATCCAGGGTTTTAATGAAAGCCATTCTGCAGTCGAGAATGCTGTCGTAATTACAGGCAGCTAGCGTCTCTGCCATATGGTTCCAAAGCAGGTCTGGTTCTGAAAGCCGCTCTCAGCAGTTTTATTTTCTGCTGCTTTTCTGCACCCACTCGCGCCTGTCTTTGTCTCTCTTCGTGCTTTTATCTCTCAACTTTCTATCTCTTCTCTCCCTCACCATTCTCCCTGTGGGATTCCCAGGCCTGAGCACAGCTGTAAAACTTTACGCATGAAACACCTAGTAGTCCTGACAAATAACTGCAGTGGTCGGAACGGGCCGGGACACACTGTCACTGGACTCGGTGCCGAGAAGGAGGACCGAGGATGCGCTGACCTCTTGCGAACTGACCGTGTCTCTCTGTCCCAGGGGTGTGGGTGCAAGAGTGAGGGAAAAGGGATGCCCTCAATCTCCCTGCTGTGGTAGTTCTCCACCCTGGCTGCGCAGAGCGTCACCCGAGGGACTTCAAACGCGCTCTTCTCCTGTCCCAGTCAGTTCGATGCAGTGTCGGATATCACGTTCTGCGAAATTCCGCGATGACTCCGCTCTGGAGCCGAGGTTCGGCCCCACCCTCTGCTTTTGGACAGGATAAGCAGCAGTGAGGGCTGGTCTTTCTTCTTTGTCTTCCCATCACACTAGAAAGTGCGACAGTATAAGCAATTACTCAATTACTATCAAAATAATGCCAACTATACACCATCCATTCAAACAGATGCAATTATTTTTAGAAGAGTACATACCTCTCTAGCTCAAAATACATTCATGGACGATCTGATAGAGTCTTATAAATAGCTCCAGGAAGTGATCTGGGCTGCACTTAAAATTCTGTGTTGTAAGTGGAAGGTTGGAAAACACCACAACATGGGAGCTGTGTCTTCTCTCTGGTCAGGGTTCTTTTTCTATCCCTTCAAATCTTTACTGGTACATTATGAATACACATCATCATTGTGTTCAACACCGAGACTTTGTAACAGAATATGACATGACTCGATTCTCATTTTTTCCCATTCCACCACCTGCCCTACAACTCCCCACCCTCTGTAGACACAAGCTTTGTTTCCTGTTTTCTTTCTTACTATCACATTCTTTTCCCCCTCGTTATTTACCCCTACACCCTATTTCCTTTTAAACATTTTCTACTTCACAGTATCTACTATATATACAGGTCAAGGTTCTTGGTCCTGTAGCACACTGCCTTGGAATAATCAGAAAGTTCCCTGGAGACTAACAGTCCAGGCTCTTAGCCTACCGTAAAATTCCCACCACACAGATAATCGCCTGGGGAGAGAAAGCAAAGTGGGAGCTTCGTCTCCATCTCCATTGTGATTCTTCCCCACAGGGAAGAGCCTGAGTCTCTCTTTAGCAAATTAGTTGATGAGATTAGCTAATGAGTGCTTTGGAAGGTCAGGGAGCCTCAGGCAGCACTGAGAGGGTGGCTGTGACATGTGTGGAGAGGCAACAGCTGCACCAGGCAGAACAGATCACGCTGGAGCAGAGGAGACTGCAGTGTGAGGATGTTGAGGGCTTCTGTGAGTTCTGGAGCCATGCTCACTGAATTAAGACTGGGTGCGGAGCAACTGCTGGGGGCCTAGAAAAAGGGAACAACTACCAATTACTAGCAAAAATCAGAGTGAATAAACCAGTTCCATTCACCCACATCCAAGTTCCTTGTTATAGGCTGCCTGTGCCTCAGTGTCCCTGTTGTAAAATGAAGACAGTCTCACCTTCTCTGGATGTGTCAGATTGTGCAAGGAATTAGGGAGATTATATAGGTGAGGACTTTGGACATTCAGGAAGATCTGTCCTTGGCAGGCAGTTTTATTTGGAAAGATCCATAGACTAAGGAACACTCTAGAGGTCTGGTGTCCCTTGCCATCTCTGTCTCTTGTTGCCCACAAGATAGCACCAGATAAGTGGTTAAACGATCTCTTTTTCCAGCGAATGTGATAATGGTCACAGGGTTGTTCCTGAAGGTAAGAAATGCCAGAGCTTGTGCCAAGTGGAGAGCAAACTGTGAGCTGACATACAATTGTGAGGTAATATTAAGGTTACAATTACAAGCCTTTCCAGATGCACCCTCTTGATTATATTGTAGACTTTGAGCTTTAAAGTGATCTTTATAAAAGTCTTACTGTTCATCGCAGTCTACTTTCATGGACCAAACCAAAATAAACCACCTATGACCTACAATCCTTGAGGCTGGCTTGCCCGTATCTGTTCCACTCCAAATTCTTGGCCTAAATTGTTCAGGAAAGCCTTGGTCTCTCTGCCAGTGACTGGCCTAGGAGTGGCTGAGTGACCTAATCTCTGACAGCGACAGACATGATAAGTTTGTGGAAGGCTTCTTGGAAAGATGTCTTTGTTCCCAGCAAGGAGATAGAGGCAGATAACTCCCTTGCAGTCTGTGATGTCGTGCATGGCTCTGATGCCTGCAACTGTACAATCTTCGGACCATGAGAAGATCGTCTGTCTCACTGTGGATGGCCACGGGAAGACTGCAGAAGAGCCCGAGGCTCTGCAGAGTCTTCAGGCCATTCCATCAGCCGCCTTTGGAGCGTGCTACTTGTACATCTCCTGCTGAAAAAGACAATACAGGAGTGTGGGAGGGCTATGCTGTTCAAGAAGCTTTTCAAAACTGCTGCAGCCAAGGATCTTAACTGATAATTTGACCGATTAATTATTGAACTCTTCAAGCTGAGTTTTTCTTATTAATATTTTGTGAAAAATAGATCCAATCCTTCCTATTTTAAAGGCGATGATTGTCAATGATAGTAGATCTGACAAATGTGGAAACGTTTTATGAAGACAATACAAGTCTTTCATGCCTCCCTCCCTACAGGAAAACATGGCTTCCCTTAGTGCCGGTTTCAGCCAGGTTTTACTTGTTTGCTGAGCTTAAAGAGAGAAAGAGGAAGCTCACAGTGGAAACTGTTGGATTTATGTCCTTCTGGAAGAAATACCAAAAATGGAAGAAGGGTGGAACCAAGGCCCCCTTCCCTAGGGGTGCTGTGCAAGCTCAGCGCTCGGCACGGGTCTGCCGGCCACACTGGGATGGAAGCACCAGGTGCTGCTCTGCAGTGCATGGAGATGGCGTCAGCGCCCTTGGTGAGCAGGTGATCGAATAGAAACGTCTCGGTTTTTATGTCCCTGATGACGAATATTTTCAATATAAGGATCTGTGAAAATTTAATGAGTTAATATCTGGAAGTCAGTTAGGGTACTTAACAGAAGGTGCTATTTAAGTTCAGTATATAAATTTTGTCAAACGCTGTTTTCTGGGAAAGGAATATCCCTTTATAACAATGAAGCACACCATGTAATAGCCACTCGGCACCGGGAGACAGCAGCGGGGACTGCGCTCTCTGGAGGCAGACGGCTCCTGGTGCTGCCGGCTGCAGGGGCAGCGGTAGCCGCGCCGCAGGTGAGTCGCGCCTGCAGTTTCTGGGGGACCTGGTGCAAAGCAGCGAAGCTGGACTCCCTACCAGGACACGGAGCGTGCATGGGAACGGCGTGCCTTTCCTCCGTGCTCGGGAGCTCGGTGCTGGAACGTCCTCCTGCCGCGCAGGGAGGTCTGCGTTCTGTGGATCTGTAGGTATCTCCTCATTTCTATAGGTTTCCTGTTAAATTCTACCAACACAGCTCACTGAGATATATTTATTTCATAATTTGCTGAGCCTTAACACATGTGCTGAGTGGCTCATAAAATTAAAATGAACTTTCTTCTAGACTGAATGTTTACACTTTCATAGGACACTTTGCTTTAAGAAAAGCTCATATGGGTAATTTTGAAATTACAAAAACAGATACTTAAGAGATGAATTATTTATTTTGCAGAAGGAGCAATCGCTGTGTTAGAGTATGTGTTCAGCTACGTGCCAAAAATTATTTGCTTAAATAAAACCTGATAGATCTACTTTACATGGTGGGTACTTAATAAATATTCTGATGGTGTCGGAAAAGCATCTGTGACAGGGTCAGGTATTTCATAAGGAAAAATAAAATTAATATTTGTTGAATGAATGAATATTCTCCAGAGCCAGATCTATTTCCTCAGCAATTTCTTAGCTATCACTGTCTTGAAACTCAGCAGCCAAATCAAAACTTTGTCTGTGCATGATCTAGTTTCTTTCCTGACATAGGCCCCTTCCGTGTGAGCAGCTCGTGTCCAGGGAGGCAGAGCAGTTTAAATCCCGTTCAAACCCTGGCTTCCATGCACTGATCTGGGGTTTTAGGGTTTTTTCCCTAAACTGTATTTTTTGCATTTGTAGAATGAGCACAAAATGGCACCTATTTTATAGGGCTATTGGCAGATTAAATAAAAAGGGTTGTACTGATCCGGTGCACAGCAATCCTCAGCCGGCAGGAGCTACCGGCATTTCTTCCTTTAGCCGGGTGCCCCGTTGCCACGTCAGCAGCCTTGTGGTCAAGTTGGTCTCCCTGTCTTCTGTCCAGCTCTGTTCTGCTGCTTTTTCCTGTGTGCCCTTCAAGCGGCAAGGGCCGGGGTTCAGTCCGTGTTAACCACATACAACAATGTCAGGTGTGGAGACTCACCCCCACCAGCAATCAGTGCCACATACCACAGTGCCGGGCGTGGTGGCTCACGCCTGTAATCCCAGCACTTGGGAGGCAGAGGCAGGAGGATTTCTGAGTTTGAGGCTGAGTTCAGGGCCAGCTTGAACTACAAAAATGAGACCCTGTCTCAAAAAAACAAAACAAAAAACCCTCAGTGTGTTAATAAGAGAAATAAACTTGTGTTGTGTGGGCTTAAACGCAAGTCATTTTCTGATTTTATTGAAAAGGATGTAGTTCTGCAAATAAGCAGTATTGTTAACCTGCCATGCCTTCTGGCTTTATATTCTGGTGGGCTTCCTCATACCAATTTCTGCTTTCATTTGTAAAGGGAAAGCACAAGTGAACAGAGACGGTGGGATATTCATTTCTCTTGTGAACCTGGGGGAAAGCACAAGCTTTCATCAAAGTGATTTTTCACTTGGAACTCACAGAATTTTGAAGACGCGCAGGGCCGGCGCCCCGCCCTGAGCCGCGGCGCGGGTGGCAGGTCTGGCGGGACCTGGTGCCCGCGCACGGGGGCGGGGCCGGGCGGGGGGGGCGGGGCCGGGCGGGGGAGGCGGGGCCGGGCGGGGTGGCGGGCGGGGCTCGGCCTGGCCTGCGTGGCAGCGTCTGGCAGCCTGGCTGGCGCGGGCTCTTCCAGTGCCAACACCGTCATCTGATTTTTCATTTGCTCCCATTTCTTTCGACTGTCTCCTTGGAAGCTGAGAAAGACTCGTCTTGGTGTCTAGTCCACGGCTATTTAAAGGGACATTTAACCTAATACTTTGTGTTTTATTTCCTCCCCCCCACCCCGAATTCATTACTCTGAAACTGCCTTGGCTCCCCGAGTCTGGGGTGCCCCTCTCAAAGCAGCCAAAGCCCTGGCTGCCCCACGCCGCCCTGCAAGGCTGCCCGGCCCGTGCCCGCGCCCCTCCACGGGCAGGCCAGCGGGCACCCGCGCCGAGTTCAGCCTCCCCCCGGCGCCCCCCACTCCCTTCACTCACATCTGTCCTCTCGTCCGCCAGTAAGACAGAAACCTGAGCAATAATCTCCTCAAGAGGCTTCTCAGGCCTTGGCTGTCACACTGGCTTAGAGCCAAGCTGGAGTCAGCCTCAAAAGTGGACCCAGGTGGAGAGCACTGGAAGGCAGCCGAGGCCCCCCGGGGCCCCTAAGCCCAAACCACAAATTTTGATTTGTTCTTCCTTCTCTCTGTCCTAACAGAAAATCTAAAAGCGTCCTAAGACATTGTCTAGGCTAGCAGTGAAACTCTAGAAAGTCTTGTATACAGAACAAGATTAAGAGAAAAATGTACTTGTGAATGTGTGTCTGTGTAAGCATATTTACAACCTGGCTAATAAAATCATTCTAGGTTGAAGCTTACCTCAATTACTGACAGTGATGCTTATAATTTTCAAATGTTTTAATATTTTACCACCCCATCTATATGTGTCTATAAATAGTATTATATGCTGTGTAGTATACTCCTTGTAAAATATTATAAATACGTCTGACTGGGTGAATCGTATTTCATAAACATAATCCCTGGGACACAGCAGAGGAGCAGGGCCTCACATGTGTGCTTTGTGTGTGTGCTTCTCAGACTGTTGTGGTCTTACAGGGATGTTAGCGCATTCTCACCTGAAACGCTGCTCATACTGACCATGAGGGCAGCTGGCGTCTCCTGTCCACCCATCCTAGCTAGCTGCTGAGTCTGGGGATGAGTTTGAACATATGAAGCATGCTGCTGGAGCCCAGATTCTGAATTTCCTGGATTCCAGTAGACTGGTAGGAAGCCTCCAACCCTGGAGATGATCAAAGAAAAAAGATGATGAGGGAAAAAAGATGCCAACTGATGATATGTTAAAATTATGCAGGAAAAGTAGAAGAATGTAAGTGCAAGTGTAGCGACAAATGGAGTAGAAAAACACTCAGTATGGGGTTGGAGGTGGGTGAAGTCCTTTCCTCTGTAACCAAGGAGGTCTTTAAGAAATGACAGAAGTTTCTACTAATTTGAAATTCCCCCAGCTGAGACATAAAACACTGCTGGCTTACTGAAGACAGGTCTTGGCATCTTATGCATGGGAAATGAAACTTCATTTTGCAAGTGGCTTGGAGATTGGTTATTCTCTCTCCTCCATCCCCAGTCTTCCAAAGACTGAACAGCAAGCGCAGGCTAGAGATGTGTTTGCTTTTATTGCCTTGCTGACAGCTGCCAGTCAACAGTGAAAGACCAGTTAATCAAATACAGACAGCAAAGAAGTTTTGAACACATGACAAAACCACTCGCTGGGCAATGCTTCCTTCCGCCTCGCTAAGTGCTCTGTTTCTAAGTAGCGCCGCGTGTTTTCACTGCAGTCCCAGAGGGGAGGTCCGCCCTTGCCGGGTGCTGCACCCTGGGCCCGAGCTGGGAGAGCAGTGGGAACGGGAAGCCCCGCGCTCGGCTCGACCTCGAGGGCGCCTTCCTGCACTGACAGTTCAGACGGTGGGGCCTCTTTGTGGGGGCAGCTGGCATCTCCTGTCGACCCATTCTAGCTAGTTGTTGAGTCTGCGGATGAGTTTGAACATATGAAGCATGCTACTGGAGCCCAAATTCTGAATTTCCTGGATACCAGTAGACTGGTAGGTAGCATCCAACCCTGGAGATGATCAAACCAAGCCACCAGCGTGTTGATTAGGATGTCTTTCCCCTTTAGCTACACATTTTAAGTAGCTTTTTTCAGCTCCATTTCTCAGGCTTTATAATTTGCAGTTTTCCTTTTTGCTGGATGGCTAAAATGCATGTCTCTGTTTTACGGACTGCGAGACCGAGGCAAGGAACTGTTTTAATTAGGCGGATGTTGAGGACCTTGGGAGAGAGACAAGGAACATCTGTGGCTCCTGTGTTTCAACCAAAAGCTGCTAGGATGTTGGGCTAAAACCTGCAGGAGATGCTTTTTCTAATGAGGTTCCTACCTCACTTGAAGAAGGAGGAAAAACAGAGGAGGGTAAAAAGTAAACTTTGGGAAAGATGGCAACTTGGTTTGATTAGAGAACCTCGCCTTGGTGGAAATGAAACAAGGCAGCAGCAGAGAGAGAATCGTGGTTTAGAAGCCAGAGTGCCATTCTGCCGCTGACCTCCTGCTCCGTCAGCCTGGCTCCCTCCATGTTAGTACCCTCCGAAGCTCCGCTGGGCCCCAACCTCTTCTCACGCCTCTCTTCCAGGTGGTGCTGGGTTTCGTGGATTGTTGCCCACTGCTCTTGTGGTACATTCCTCTCCTGGGACGTGTAACAATTTGTTTTTATTCTTTTGTGAGACTGTAAGCTTCTTGAGGACAGAAATTATAAACCCATCATTGTACCCCCTGACCAATTTATTGAACAGTCATTCTGTCAGGGACATGATGGATGCTTGCTACATTAGTCAGCTTTTCATCACTGCAGTGAAATGCCAAAGATAATCAACTTGTAAGGCAGAAAGGGTCCCTATGGCTCACGATTGCAGTCCATGGTCAGTCGGCTCTGTGGCCAGCCAGGTCCCAGTGACCTGACTACGTCCTCCTGCTAGGTCTTGTTTCCTAAAGGCTCCACCACTGCCAAGAGTGACACAGCTGGCGATTGAGCCTAAGCGTGGGGCCCTCGGGGGAGAAACAGCGCTTCACAGGTTTGTGCGGTGACCCCTAACAACGACCGGATAAAGCAGTACTTTGATAGGACAGTGACATTTGGACGGCTGGAATTCATATGTCAGCCGCCAGGCAGCTGGTGGTATATGCACGACTGCCCTGCCAGTGGCACAGGACAGACCCATGGGGTGCTTCAAGCCGCCCAGTGGGATAGTTGTGTGTATACACCTGGCAGCTCAAGGCAGCAGGAACATGTTCGAGTCACTTCCTCTCACACACGAGTGGGAAGAGTCTGGTGCAGACAGAGGAGACAAGCTCAGGGCTCTTGTGCCCACTTCCTCGAGATTCCCCCCTAAATCCACTCAGTGGATTTGGTACTTTTATAAAATTCTTATTTTATTTTTTGCAGTAGGTGCTTAATTGACTTCAGAAGTTGCTGACACTATACTAGAGTTTCATATTCACCTACAGGAGTTGTCACAAGCCTCATATGGGGCCACACAAGAAGACAGTATCCACACAGGTTGAGCAAAATATTTGGTCATCCTGGCATGTGGTGGTACGTTCATTCGTGGTTTCAACTCACTAAGCCTCTTGCATTTTGTTAGTTCCCATTATTCATTCATTATTGTAATTTAAATTGAATGAGAAACATTTACTTTTTTAAAATTTGAAATCTGTATTGGTATATTACATATATGCATCATGATTGTACTCCATAATGGGGATTTGTACCAGTATAAGACACAACTTAATTCTCATTTTTTCCCATAGCCTTACCCACCCTACCACCCTCCCCCATAGAGAAACACTTTTAGAAGAGTGGATCTGAAGAGATAAAGCTTCCCTCTCCTCCTCTCTCTCTCTCTCTTCTTTCTTCCCAAGTCATTTATTTTTATCTTCTTTATTGATTTTTTGGGTACATTTTGTATGCACATCCTGATCACAAGACATTGAGAATTTGCACCAGCACATGACGCAGCTTAATTCTGAGTTTTTCCCGTTCCTCTGCCCACCCTACAACCTCCCGGCCCCTATCATTTCTTAACCATCAATTTTGCTCTTTACTTACTCCTGCCCTCCTTTTCTGTTTCACAGTACCTATCATACATTTTAGAACTCATTTACATCTTTAGTTTCTCATGCTAGAAAAGGTGTGGTATTTACACATTTGTGACCTATTTATTTCATGTATGAGTGTGTCATCAAGGTACATCAATTTGAGTATAAATGACTCAAATTTATCATTCTATACGGCAGAGTAATACTCCATTTTGTAAAAATAAAACCAACCAACCAAACAAAAAACCCCTACATCTTTATCCAGCCTCCAGTTGATGAGCATTAGGGTTGTTTCCAAGATGTAGCAATCACAAACTGAGCTGCAATAAGCATGGGTGCACATATGTCACTGTGATATGAATCTTTTAATTCTTTCATGTATATCCCTAGCAGGGGGATCTCAGGGTCACATGGGACCTCTAATCCTAGTTTTCTGAAGAGTCTCCACAGTGGTTTACATTCCCAACAAGAGCGGAGAAGTGTTCCTTTCTCCCCACAGCCTTTGCTGTTGGTTGATATCATGATAGCAGCCATTCTTTGTGGAGTGAGATGGAATCTCAGTGTTGTTTTCATCTGTATCTGTTGAATGACCAGCGATGTCAAGCATTTAAATTGCCATCGAATCCGGGGAGAAGGAAACCTGAATGTCAAACCCAGAGTATAAGAAGCTTCAACTTCCTTCAAATCTCCCCAGTTAAAAAGGAAGCTGCTCCAGACCAGTTTGGAGGTAAAGAAAGTAACAGGGATCACGTGCTATGAGTCAATCGGCTACAGAGAGTGCGAATAAAATTTTAGTTAAAAAATAAAGCACCTCCAGCGATGGGACCAGGTGCGCGCTGGTCTGCCGAGGGGCCTGGAGGTGAGCGTCCCGGCACGAGCTCTGTCCCGGCGTGCGGTCCGGGCCTGGCCTCTCCCTCCCCAGTGACCTGCATCACCTCCTCTCCCTGCGCAGTCTGGTCGCTGATGGTGCTCACTGTATTGTCATTGGACAGTGTTGCCAGGAACAGTGCTTTGTGCAGGCGTAACTATGCCTAATGCTGAAAATAACACATGAATGAACAGAATGCTTTTTGGTGGGCTCCTTTTGCCGATTTCAGTTTCATGAAAAGCGGAAGAGAGTCAAGAGAATCACTTGGGGGAGGTATGACCTTGTCCTGAGCCCCAGACTTGTCTCAGCATCCGGGTTTGCGGCTCTGTCTGCAGCGCCTGCTGGCGGAGGCGCGCCTGGCTTCTGCGGGCGTGCGCCCTGGCTCGTCTGTCCTCACCCCTTCCCTCGTCATTGGCCGGGTCACGGGTAGCCGTAACCATCCCTTAATGCCTGCAGGACCGGACAAGTCGGCAGCAATAGCTCAGGAACCACAGGCGCATACCTTTCCGATGGCATAGTCACCTGAAGTCGGTACTGGTGCCCTGACAGGCCCGCCGCTGTGGTCACTGTGCGAACGCTACATTCGTTACAGGTGAGAACAGTTCTTCCTCTCAGGCACAGAGGCTCACTTTGTTTGGCGGAGGCTTTTAATTATTCAGGATAATAGTGTCTTTTTTGTTCAGTCCTCAGGGGTTTCTGAGCACACGGTGACAGATTCAGCACTCGCCGGCCCTAAGCTTGAACTTGACTGGTTTGGATCCGACCCTAGTAGCGTGTCTCTCCAGTGTGACAGGGAAGATGGGCAAGATAACAGGGCCTCCCTCTGGCAGGGAGTCAAGAGTAGAGAAAGACTCACGTTTGCAAATTTGTGATTCACAGCATCTCCTCGATATGAATGGACAGTCACTTTCATCATGGCCCTTCCCGTTCAAGTTGACCCTTTTGGAAAAATGTTGGGAAATCGATAAACAGCAGCTTTTGAAATGGCGAATAATGAAAGGCGTGCGTTTTGAAAGGCTTCCCTTCTCAGGAGGTGTATTGCTCTTGAGCATGTAATGCAGAGGGCTGTCTGCTGTCAGGACACCATGTTGCCTGACTCGGGCGAGGACAGAGGACCAGGGGTTCCGGGTTCTTTGGGAATGCAGCTCACTCACCAGAGATGCGTGTGGTGTGCCCCCAGAGGCACATTTCGACTGCTGGGGCTGGTGACAGGCACCTCCCTAGGCTGCATGGCTTCTCCCCTCTACTGGGCTGGGTTCCGATGGAAACTTCTAGAAAGGGGTATCTCATTTCTCTTTGGTCATTCATTCAAAAAATGTGTATTAATCAATGTGAGACTACGTTGGGTACAACTGGATGAGAGGTCCCTCTCTGCCTTCTAAAGTCTACAGTCAGGCTTCAGACAAACATTTACAAATAGAAAGAAACAGAACCACACACAAAATGTCTACGAATGCACTCTAATAAATGCTGTCTTACAAGGGCAAGAATCAGCTGAGAACATATGACAGGCTCTGAACTACGGCGAGGTGGCAGGGATGCAGCCGAGGTAGGCTCAGGAGCACTGCTAGTTTTGGTGTCCAGGCCCTTGGTAGCCTGTGGCACATTATCAGACTAGCATGTAAATGAAATCACTTTTAGTGAGGTTGTTTGCTCCGGTTCATACTTTTGACAGAGAAGAGCTCACACGTCCTGTCTGCTGAGTGCACGTGTGCCCCAGGCGCTGCCCGAGGTTCTTCAGGTATTCAACTTCTGGTTTAGATCTGGGACCTTCCCAGATGTCCCGTGTGCTCTTTTAGGAGGGCGTGGGGTTGTGGGGGCACCATTCTCATGAGTGGATCGATCCACTGCTGACTCCCCAGCGGTGCTGGAAGAAGTATGTGATGGAGCGAGCCTGTGGCCGGTTACCTCTCTGTGGGGCTTTCCCTCGGTCCGTGCTTCCTGCTGCCGTCAGTACATGCCTTTCCTTTGCCACACGCTTCCATGTGATGTTTCTTTCTTGGAGTCAGCCAACCATGGACAGAAGCTTCTGAACTGGGAACCAAATTAAACCTCTTTTTAAATTGTTGGGTGTCGTGTCCCAGAAATGGGAAATTGACCATATCAGCCTTAGTGTTACCCACTCAAAAGCCTGCAAGGGAGGTGTTGGTATTATTTTTTGCCTTCATTCTATATATAAGAAAAACCAAGGCACGAGAATATTGAGGTGTTCAAGGTCACACCACTCTGAATTTGGACCTCGCCTATTAAATGTCGACACCTCAGCCTTCAACTACTGAGTTGCAATGGGTTCTGTCAGTCTACCGCAACGATGGCAGACCTTTCGGAGGTTTCGATGGAAGCAACAGCTTGCTGTGGGATGGGTGCCGTGGTTTCCCCACCGCTGGCCTGTCGGACCTGGAGGGCTGCTACAGATGAAGACCACATGTGAACAGAGACTGGGCCGCATTTATCCGCTCAGAAAGCAGCACTCCTGGAGCGAAAATATGCCGGCGCCGTTATATCACAGCTCACCCCGGCACCCGCACGCGGTTCTTCAGCATCGCTGCATCCCTGTCATCCTCAGCGGCACCTCCGAGGCCCCCTAACAGGGGTGGCCGGGCCTGGCGGTCTTCAGGGAGGAGCCACATGCTGCAGCCACCACACCCGCCTTCCGTTTACTCCGTGCCGCTTCTCTGGCTCGAGCAATCCAAGCAGCGGCAGTGTCTTCCCCAGAGCTGGGACTTCAGCTTTCCCTGTACGTCCTGCTTCTTCCTTCCATGTCCTCGAGCCACACACACAGTCGCAGGACATGAAGAGTTAGGGCCTGGATGGGTGCTGGGATGGGTCATAGCTCCGGAAGTCATCACCATCTTCGCATTTCTCCCGGTTTCTTCCTCTGTCTGGACAAGGGACAGTGTGGTATTCTTCCCAGCACTCTCTCGGGGGACTAGCAGAGAGCAGCCGAGGACATTTACACTGGGGGTGTCCTTGCTCCAGACTTCTCCCTCCCCCTTGTGGCGCCTTGACCTGGATCTTCATATTTATTTCTCTCTGACTTTTTTCTTCAAGTTTGGAGTGTCAGCGCTCTTACTTGGCGTTTCGTGTTGCATCGCTGTTCCTTTTTCTTGTGCAGAGGAGATTACTGTGAAGGAACTCACAGGGCTGTGACTTCCCAGCCAGACCAGTTCTCTGTACCAGGGCAAAGGCTGGCACGGAGGTTATGTCTTGAAGATGAGAAGAAAATAGAGTCCAAGTCCTTGATCTTGAGTCCAGGGGTTTGGTCTTTGGAAAATCTGTCTAAAATCTCTTCTACTTAGGAGGATATTAATTCAAAGCAATCCCAAGGAATTAGAAAAGGCTTTTTAAAAATAATACCTGGCAATTAGTAAACATAGAAGACAAGGGTTTTGGTAGTTCCATAGCTTCTAATGTGTCTTTGAGTTAGAAGAGATGATGACTTTTGTGAGACATATACCATGTATTTCTATAAGAATGACTTTTATAGGCCTTGTGATTTTGCAAAGAAAAGGTGAGGACCCCTTTGGAAAGCCGAGGGTCCGATCTTGACTTCCAGGAAGCCAAACTGGAATAAGTTGTTTTTGTGGATGAAGTAGAAGTTCTGTAACCATTTTTCTTTTGGGGAAAATGTGTATTTTATACCACATAGTCCTTCAATGTTACTGTTATCTGTTGGCTGTGTGTGAGACCTTGTGGAGTTGTCCCAACAGATGTGGGAGGGTATTAGGGAATAGAGTAAGAGACTACGTCTTTAGTATGAGCTCAGAGGGTCACTGGACATGGCTGGTACCAGGCGGTTCCAAAGTGCCCGGTGTTGTGCTGATAACAGCATGGTGGGTAGAAGAGACACCGTTCTTGTAATAGAGCATTACAGAAATGTGGTTGCTGCCCAGCATTGGTCGTTTTCAATCTATTCTTTCCAGGCTCTCCTTATAAGGTTGTAGAAGAATATATTTGAAGTTACCACTAACTTTGGTCTTTGGTCCAAGGAGTTGAGCTGTCATAAGAACATTCCTGAAGCTGATTAGGCACTGGAGCACCGTGCGCGTGTGTGCAGGACCTCCCTGCACCACTTGCCAAGTTAGTGTACTCCCAGGGCCCTGAGCAGAGTAGGAATGCATACCGGGAGAACCATAAACAAATGGAAGACTCGAACTAGCAAAGCACAGTCAGGATATTTAATTGGACCCAGAGTTAGAATCAGTGATTGTCTCTATGTGTCATGGCACACAGGAAACTCTGACCATTTGCAAAAAGGCAGCATATCCAGGCCACTCAGAACCAGCTAGTATATAAACAGTCTGAATGGGCTTATTAACATTTTGGAGATAAAGTTACAGCTGATGTTTGGGCACATAAAGAGATCAGGGCAGTGAGCACCTTGGAGAGGATGTGGAGCTTTGTGCTGACACGAGCAAGGGCAAAGCTATCCAAGCGGCACCTTCCCTCCAGGCCCCTCGCCAGCACTGGGCCAGCGCACACTGTGGCCCAGACCTCTTCCCTGGTGCTGGCCCGCTGTACAGGCCAGAGAAGTATTTGTTTGTCAGTGGTCATGTTTCTCTATAAGATAGACATGGTTGATAGAGGTTACAGCAGTTCCAGATGCCCATTCAATACATAAACATGTATCTTGATGTATTTAAATAAAGACACACGGAAGAGTGTGCCTGCTGGACGACAAGACAGGAATGTGGATGTCAAGTGTGTCCAGTTCCTACCAGGTACTGCGCCAGCTCTGTGCCAGCCGTACACTGTGGCCCAGAGTACACATGCCCACCACACCAGTGAGCCCCAAACAGAGGGAGCTGCAGCAGGCACACAATTTGTCTCTGGTGCCCGCCTGCCAGATACTGGCGGACTGTACAGAGTCTCCGCCCACGTGCTGTGAACTCCGACTGGCCTCCCGGGCAGCATGTGGTTTTGAAGGCGAAGGCCGGGAGTCTACATTTCCGGACGCCATACGTGTGTGCTTAGCAGACAACTGTGGTCTCCTTATTTGTACACGGCCACAAATCACTACAGATCAATCCCGGCCGGTAGACTCGATACCCTGCAGATTCTCTGGAGTTCACTTTACTGTGCAGTTTACTGAAAGATGCTGTGCCATCTGGGGAGCTCCGGACAGAGCACAGGAAGATTCTGCCTCTTAGGGATGGCACACGTGAGGCTACGCCACAATGGGGAAGAGTGACAGAAGACAGAACAAAGGAAAGGCACGGTCGCAGTCAGACATCACTGGCCACCAAAACTTTCCAGTGTGTCAGTTGTGGTTGACCCTGAGGAACAGGCAGGAAGTGGCTGTCTCCACAGTTCGTTGCTTCCACAAACTGCACTTTTCTTTTTCACTTTCCTTTTGTCCTTCTCGCCTTTCCTCCTTCCTACGTGCGCATTTATCTTGCCTAATTCCTAAGCACTTGGGACAGTAACCAAGATGCAAATGCCATGTGACAGCACCGCACACCCCAGCGGCCGAGAGTGCAGCTGGCCAGAGAGATCAGCGGGTGACAGCTTCCTTGGGAACCCTTAATTACCAAAGGAGGGAGATGTAACTTCCATCACTTTTACTATAGAAGTAGAGGAGACAGGTGACTTCCCCACAGATACACGGATTCTAGGGAGCTTATCGGAGCACAGTAGTGAAACTGCACCTGCTACTTTTATGACATTTTTTCAAATGTGTAGATAATTATCACAAACATTTAGTGAGTTAATATTTCTACCTTTTGCCAAATATAACAATATTGTATAGTTAAAAATTGAAATGACCCCTCTCTTCTTTCGCTCTCTCTCTCTCTTTGTCTCTGTCTCTCTCCCCCCACCCCCTTTCTTTATTTCTTTCATCCAGTTTCTGGGACTACCTTGTGGGTAAGGTAAGCCATTTAGGGACTCCTCGAGAGAGGATGTAGAGTTATAAGCTCTCAGAAGTTTGGTATGAGGAGAAATGCCTCCCTTTTGTCTTGATTAACGTCAAAATAGCAGCAGAAGAGAGGAAGAGGGAAAGGGCGGTGGAGGGGGAGGGGCCACAAAAGTCTTTTCCTGTCACTAAGAGTATTACTAACAGGAAGAAGATTGCTGCACAGGCATTATGCCAGAAACTGAATTCAAATATTTTTTGGACTCCAGGAAACCCTTGAAGATTTGAAAATTGCCACAGTGGCTAGTTTCACCTCTGCAACTAGTTGTTTCAGTGGCAGTACAGACTTTACAACCAGCCCTATTTGCATCATTTTCCAACTGAGGAATGAAAGTTTCATCTCGCTGAGCTTATATTTCTCAAATTGCAGCTCTATTCTACACTTAAAAAGAGAGAACTAAATAAACAAACCAACCAACTGCCCTCCTGGGCTCGTGAGAAAGGCGGTAGAAGTCACCGGGGACTTTGCTGGGACACGAGTTGTGATGGATCACCAAGGAGATTTCCGTTTTCTGTACTACAGCTGTGTGACCCCGGAAGTGGTCAGGCCACCGGGGTCCTCCTGCCTGCCCAGACAGAGTCCTGACTGAACATGACAGAACATAGCTGTTTGCAGTCAGCTTGGGGAGCGTCAAAAGCAGTGGTGAGACAAAGGAGCCACTTTCTACCAAGCTCATTTAAGAGAGAGCAGAGGGTGGGCAAGGCCTGGCAATAGAATGATAAAGAAGGAAAGAATGGCATCTACTTTTTCAAATGATGATGTTGTGTGATGCTATTATTGGTCTAGAGAGCTACGTATTCTCTTGGGATTTTAGCAAGAAACACCTGCAAATATCATCTTTTAAGGAAAGATAATATAATTAGCATTTTTTTGGTAAACGAATAATTTGCATATATGCATAATTTCTCACATTTGATAAGCCATTAGCCATCTTTTCTTCCTTCTTTTTTTTTGTTTTTTGTTTTTTGTTTTTTTTGAGACAGGGTCTCGCTTTGTGGTTCAGGCTGGCCCTGAGCTCAGCCTCCAACTCACATCACAATCCTCCTGCCTCTGCCTCCCAAGTGCTGGGATTACAGGCGTGAGCCACCACGCCCGGCACTGTGGTATGTGGTACTGGTTGCTGCTGAGCATGAGTCTCCACGCCCAGCATTGTATGTGGTTACCGGGGATCAACCTGGGTCCTTGCGATTGCAAGACAGGTGCCGGGACCACCGAGCTAACTCCCCGGCTGTAGACATCTTTTCATGCGAGGGCAGACCCTCGGATTACAGGGAAGCACCACAGCTCTTCACTGTCCTGTCTGCACGGTGATGCACAGAAAGCCTTTGCTCATTCTCTATGACAGGAAGTCTAGTTTTGCAGATGAGAGGAAACAAAATTTGTAGCTTGTTGTAGCCCAGCCAGACCCAAAGAAAATCTAGTCACCATGCAGCTTGCACGCTCGATGTTGTGTCGTCTTGCTCCCATGTGTACACTGCCCAAGGCCACACTGAAGCAATACAGGAAGTGTAAGTGCTGTAGGCAGTTGCCTTGTGCCATTGGTCATCAGTGTTGATGAAGAACTGCTGATTTACCTAAAATTGAGTGATCTACCAGTGAAGGCACTGTTAGGAGATGCTGAATGTGAGGAAAACTTGCTGGTATGCAGACTGGGAATCGGCGCTGTGCTGCTGACGTGCTCACCTCCACCAGCCCAGAAAATGTGATCCGAGTCTCCACGATCGGCCTCTTCAGGGAAGCAGGCCGAGAGGTCCGAGAGGAGCAGCGATGCTCTTGCGCTGTGAGTGACTAACTCAAAAAGTTTCACGCCCTTTTTGCTTAAGTAGTGTCCAACCCTGACAGGTGGCATAGAGGCAGATCTTCATTCAGGCTCCCGGGGCACTTCCCGCCCGTAACTGAAAACCCTCACCATGCTGTGACATCTACCTGTTAGCAGGATCTTCCCTGGCCAATGTCTGCTCTGGCTTCATGCCTTCTTCCTCTATCCTGCAGTGTGTCTCCCCAAATCACCCAGGGCCCTAAACACCACAGTGACTAAAAGTGAGGGTCTAAGTTGACCTTCCTTTCCCTTTCCCCTATATCATGACAGAAATAATAACTTTCACTCACACCTTTCCCTTCTCAATTACCTAATTTTCTATTTTTGTTAAAACAAAGTAAGCCACTAAGACCTCGTCACCGGCGTCTCCTTCCTCTACACAAAACTCTTCTCCCTGGTCCCAAATGTTCCTGAACCTGTGAGGAGGCTCACGGGCCATCCCAGCCC
>PVIR01010074.1:0-51444 GCA_004026965.1 Petromus typicus
TAAATTTGTTTGCAAGAACAACTGGCTTTACCCAGGCCATCTGGAGAAGACAAATGCCTCATGGAAGCATGTGGGAAATTTCGCCGCCAACATATGTAGCTAAATGAACTGCTTTGGCGCCGCGGAGGGCAGAACATTCCATTACACACCAGGAAGGTATTTCCACAAAAGCCTCCGAATAAATACACATCCATCTTCTCATTTAACTAAAACATACATGAGGTGTAGCAACATTTCTTATCCAATGGTGACAACTAAATATATAGACTCACACTCCTGGGATGGCCTTGGAATCACGAAGCAGCTGCTCCTGTTTAAGACAAAGCAAATCTTTCTGCCTGAGACTTCCTACACCTTTCACTAATTCACAGTGACTTCCAACAAGCCACATTACCACTGTGCTTGGTTTATTGTTGTTGTTTTGTTTTGTTTTGTTTTTTCTTTTCTTTTCTTTTTTTTGAGACAGGGTCTCGCTTTGTAATTCAGGCTGGCCCTAAACTCAGCCTCAAACTCACATCACAGCAATCCTCCTGCCTCTGCCTCCTGAGTGCTGGGATTACAGGTGTGAGCCACCACGCCCAGCACTGTGGTATGTGGTGCTGATTGCTGCTGGGCATGAGTCTCCATGCCCAGTATTGTATGTGGTTACCCAGGATCAAACCCAGGCCCTTGAGCTTGCAAGACAGGCGCCGGAACCACTGAGCTAAATCCCTGGGCCCCTGTGCTTGGTTTTATCACCTACAAAATGAGGAAATAATTCCTTCCTTGCTCACATCAAAATATTTTAACAAAGACACTACTAAAGCCTCATAGTAGGATGACAGATAACAATTCAATTCATGTTTCACTCAATCCCCTTTTTAGAAATAGGAAAATCGACATCGTATTAGGGAGACAGTCATTGCTATCATCCGTGAACCCCAAGAAGTCAGTAGGTGACAACACCCAGTTTATTTCTCACTTGCTGCTTCCAGGCCAGCAAAGAGCTTTCCCTCAAGAGGTGACAGAAGAGTCCAGGTTCCTGTGGCCCCGCCAGACACAGGCTCCAGGCCTCGACAGCAGGCACCTGTCACTCATAGCCCAGTGTTAGGAACAAGTCCGCAGCCCCACCCAATGCAAAGGGACCGTGAGAAATGGGGCCTGTGCAACCCAGTAAAAATAAAAGCTGTTCCTATAACATGATCTTCTTTTTTCACTTTTATTCTTTTCTTTCTCATACTTTTCATTTCTTTCTTGAACCTACATACTGAGCTATATCCTCACTCCTTATCTTTCTATTTTTGAGGCAGGGTCTTGCTAAGATGCTAAGTTGCCCAGACTAGACTAGAACTTGTGATCCTCCTGCCTCAGGTTCCCAGCGTGCTGGGGTTACAGGCCTGTGCCATTCAGAGTGGCGGGCATGATTTCTTTTCTTAGTGGAAACTGGACTTCACAGCCTAGGGTTTAGCTTATGTCTATGAAACTGCATTTTCTTCTAATGATGTAACTAACTGTTTGAGAGACCATTTCAGGAAGAAATAAAGGTAGTTCTAGGAAAAACATGCTTTCTGCACCAAAGCAAATCTGGTAAGAATTCATGAATCCACTTAGAAAATCTGCACTTCAAACATTTCTAATCTAGATGCTGCCTCAGTGACCATAGTCTTTATTAGCAGAGTGACTTGTGCTGCCAAGTCATGTGACTTTCACCCAACACTACAGCCACACAGTGCTGAAAATAGCAGACCTGAAGGAGCTGAACACAAGCAATCCGAGCCAGCTATGTGGCCCAGGAGTCACGCTATAAATAGAAGAAAAGGGCGGAGAGAAAACAAGGTCAAAGAAACAACCAAAGCTGGGCATCAGGGCACACACCTGTCATCCCAGAACTCTGGGAGGCTGAGGCAGAACTACAAGTTGTAGGCCAAGCTGGGCAACATAACAATGTAGTAAGACCCTGCCTCAAAAATAAAATAAAAAGTGGTGAGGATATAGCTCAGTGTGGAGTCCCTGTATTTAATTCCCTGTGTAAGAAAGGAAAGGAGAGGAGATGGGAGGGAGAAAAGAAAGGAAAGAGGAAGGGACAGAGAGAGGGCTTTTCTTTAACCCATACCTGGTCCTGTTTCCCAGAATGCAATGGAAAAAACAAGCCTCTTCTTGCTGGGGTTTCCTTCAGGCACCTCCCGGGCCTGGAGAGGGGTCTTTCTATAAAACAGCTTCCCTCTGGGCTGGGGATTTAGCTCAGTGGTTCCGGTGCCTGTCTTGCAAGCGCAAGGGCCCCATGCTCGATTCTCGATAACCACATAACAATACTGGGCGTGGAGACGCACACCCAGCGGCAATCAGTACCACATACCACAGTGCTGGGCGTGGTTGGCTCATGCCTGTAATCCCAGCACTCGGGAGGCAGAGGCTCCTCTGTGATGTGAGTTTGAGGTTGAGCTCAAGGCCAGACTGAACTACAAAGTGAGACCCGATCTCAAAAAAAAAAAAAAAAAACCAGCTTCCGTTTTTACTGAAGAAAGTGTACTACTGTATTTTCGGCTTCTCCTCCTCTTCCCCAGATTGGGACTGTGGCACTGTGAAATCTCTGGTTCTCAGCACCAACAAATCCCTTTGCCCTTCTGTGAGACGTAGCCATCTCTTTTAGGTTCAGAGGCAAGCGGTGTGCTTTACATTCAAATTAGTGCCCTGCAGCATTAGATGAATGTGTGTGTTCGGTGTCAGATGTGGGTACCCCCTCCAGCTGTGACAGGCACAGCAGCTGTCAACTCATGGCACGACTTGACAGGATGTCGTTTGGTCTTCCGTACTGTGCCTGGTGGATAAAGGACACACAACCCCGTTCTGCAGGCCCAGTGGGTCCAGGCAGCGGCTGGAGAATCCGAGTACTGCTGCCACCTCCCCTGTCAGGGATGGCACCATGATGGCACCATGCTGGCTTATGTCCAGGTACAGTGATATGCAACTTAGCTTAGTAACCGATGTTCTCCAAGATGACTCCTAGGGAGACAGATTCTGTTAACATTCATCGAAGTCTGATGAGGGTTTTTGTACTTAAAACTTTAAAATCTGGATCTGTCAGTGGAGAAAAATCCCTTGACGTTGCATGTTTGTTGTGTGAAGGTCCTGCTTTGATTTCTACCCTGCAAATCCTGGGGCATCTTGGGGTGCACAAGAGAACCCTGAGAGGCCAAAGGAGACCCACCCAATGGTGCCATGCCTTTTCACTCTTATCTGGGGTCCAGAGTACTATATTTGGAATTCCTATGCAGGATTCCATTTGAGGAAAAAAACTCTATTCCTAAAAAAGAAATGTGTGTGTATGTGTGCACATGTGCACACATGCTCACATGTAAATACCATATGCATATGGGCCAAACCGTCTGTTAGGGTTTTTTCTCTTGCAGCTCAAGAGAATTCACCTTGTGCTAATTTCACACCAACTTATCCAGCTGAATGGAGAGCAATGTTATCGATCACAGCGTCACTAAGGACATCAAAGATGCTGCTGCGTCACTTGGCAGGGTCTTCTTTTCTCTCCCGTCCTGTGCTGGGTTTGTCCTCAGAAGCCGCCTCCCCTGTGGCAGCAGAGATGACCTCAGGGTCTAAGGCTGCCAGGTGACACAGCTGCCCTCGGAGCAGAGCCCTCTCCCTGGGTGCAGGACACCTGGCATCCTCCAGGAAGTGAAACCTGTTTGGCCAGGAAGATGATGTGCCCACAAAAGGAAAGACTGTGTGGGAAAGAGTCCATGCAATGTCACTGAGACGAGGGAGCGTAGTGTTGTTTCCTGGTGATATCAGACCGGTTTTCTAAATGGAATCTGAAAGCACAGACTAAGATATTTTAACTTTGTCTGTGCATTAGGCCCCAATTAAAATTCATCTGTGCAATGACCTGGTTATCAAAAGCAGCTGTGCCCAATGTGTACACTCATCTGCATGTAACTGAAAGATACACATGTAAATGATGCAGAAAAATTTTTTAATTAAATAAAAAAAAAACCACACACACAGGGGTAGCCCTTCTACCTCCCTGTCTCTTCCTTCTCCCCTCTAGAATAATTTAGGCTAATGCCATAGACCAGCAGAGCAAGGCGGCGTCCACACCGGGCGGACAGGTCATGTGTGCCAAACAGGGCAGGGGGCCTGTGAGGAGTGCAGACCCCCACAGAGGAAGGCTGTGCAGTGCACAGACCCACACCCAGGCGGTGAGGGACAGGACCTGCCCAGGCTGACTAGCACATTATAATCAGGTGGGCACAGCTGGCACAGGGAGTCCAGCCTGGGACTGGATGAGACCTGCATGAGGAAGTGGTCTGTCCTGGTCAGGGTAAAAAGGTACTCACAGATAGTTGGCCCACACAAGCAGACAGAGCCTGAGAGAGGGAAGTGTCCCTGTGAGGGTGATGAAGGCAGGGAAGGATATCAACTACAGAGAAATAAATCTGTTAAAAGTAGGCCAAGAGTCAGGATTTAGCTCCGTGGTTCTGCATCTCCCTCACAAATGCAAGGTCCTGAGTTCAATCCCCATAACCACATATCACAGTGCCGGTGTGGTGGCTCACATCTGTAATCCCAGCACACGGAAGGCAGAGGCAGGAAAGCTGCTATAGTTCTAGGCTGGCCTGGGCTACATAGCGAGTTCGGGGCCAGCCTGAACTACAAATAGAGACCCTATCCCAAAAATAAAAGTAGGCCACCAAGTGTTCCTCCTATAAGAAAAGGGACTTAAAATAGAGAATTAGAGAAAACCAATATGCACTAAATTATAAGTGCAGGAGGGGCAGCCCTCTTTCGGGTCCCCTCCTGTCTCTCTTACGCAGAAGCTTTGTCTCGCTCGAACTGCCTCGAGCTTTTCTTACTCTTTAAAAAAAAAAAAAAAAAAGAAGTGTAGGAGGGAACTGTGGGTGGGTGGACAGGTGACTAATACAAAGATGATGACAAATGCAGATACAGAAACATGACAGATTAGAGATGGTGATAGTGACGAACTGACATAGACACTAGAGAGGAGAGCTATATAGAAATGATAGAAAGATTGCTGATAGTTCAGTAGTGAGACACCTAGACAAAAATAAATGCACACCTGTGTGTTGTTTGCAAAACACCCTTATTTGCCTGCTCAAATACTACCCCCGTGTTTTGCAAGCACAGACATGCCTCACTCTGCTGATAGGGCCAGAGAGCAGCCACACCCCAAAAGCAATGCACACCCCAGGGCCCAATGCTTGGCTTCTGGACACTATTCTCTGAAAGCAAACCAGGGCTTCCTGAGGAAATGCCTTGGAGCTGGGTCATGGAAAGAAGATAAGCCTGCAGCATCTTGTGCCTGAGAGGAAGAATATAAATGATGGGGAGATGTCAAGACGACAGGGAAACCAGCCTGCAGAGGGCGCTATGGCCCAACCTAGAGCAACTAAGGTCAAGATGAATAATGGTGGATTTTAATCTGTTAAATTAAATAGAAACCATGAGACTTCGTTATAATAGCAACTAAATGAATAAATTAAAAATGAGGAATGGGATACTTAACATTGTTTCAAGTATCTTTCCCAATGACTCATTCATTAACAAAAGAGGAGAAAAGAGTAAGTCTCCAGGGGCAAAGTCAAACAGTCTCCACTTCTCAGGGGCTGAATACTGTCCCCCTAAACTTGTATGTTGATGCTGGGGCCCCGAGGAAGGCAGATTGCTGCCATATTTGGAGACAGGGACTTTAACAAGGTGGTTAGGGTAAAATAAGGTCAGCAAAGTGGATCCTCACCGAATATGATTCATATTCTTACAAGAAAGAAGATTAGGGCCTGGGATTTACCTCAGTGGTCCCAGCACCTGTCTTGCAAGCGCAAGGGCCCAGGTTCCATCCTCAGTAACCACATACAACAATGCTGGGCATGGAGACTCATGCCCATCAGCAATCAGAAACACATTCCATAGAGTTTGGCGTGGTGGCTCAAACACCAACCGGCAATCAGTAGTACATGCCACAGTGCTGGGCATGGTGGCTCACACCTGTAATCTCAGCACTTGGGAGGCAGAGGCAGGAGGGTTTCTGTGAGTTCAAGGTTGAGCTCAGGGCCAGCCTGAACTACAAAAGCGAGACCCTCTCTTAAAAAAAAAAAAATGATTAGAACAAGGAAAATACAGACCAGCAGCTGAAGCCACAGAATACTTTATCATGGCAACTCTATCTGACTAAGACAGCACCTTCTTAAGAACCCTAAGCGAAGACTGTCAGCAATAGCTCGAATCAAAAAGAGGACAGCACTGGAGTGGACCCAGTGGAAGGGGCACAACTTTTATCCCTGTTATCTCTGCCCAAGACGCATGACTTGGATGGAATCATAAATAAACAACTGGCCTGTCATCTCAAAATTGCCAAAATGGTGAAGGTCAAGGAGGGATTGAGGGATATGAGAAATTCACCCATTGTTTTGCAAATATTGATCAAGTATATTATGCTACCGGGGATGCATAAAACAAACACACAATGTTTGAAAATAAATATTATTGGAAAAGAAGCAGGATCTAGGGATAGGGAGTGACAGGAGTGCTGCGTTAGGTCAGATGGTCAGGGAGGACATCCAAGGGGGTAGTATTTGAGCAGGCAAATAAGGAGGGTGTTTTGCAAATATATACAAGATCTGTTCTGTGAATTTCCCAGGGAGAGGTAAAAGAAAACGCCTGCCTGTGAATTGGGAAGGAGCCAAGAACAACTGGGCCAAGTCCAGCGTGGCAGACAGTGCCCCTGGGGGTCACTTACAGAGTGCGGACACACATGGGCAGCTGTCCTGGCATCTCTACCCTGGGCTTAGGGAGCTGCTGTTACACAGGACTTTACCTGGCAAAGAGCAAAAAGACAGATCTAGAATGAAATAGTCCCTCCCCCAACTCAGAGCCCAAGGAAGAATTATGTGTTTATGTGCCCTGTGGACCCATCCTCCATGGGTTCTACTCTCTCAGCAAAGGCAGTGCCGGGTGGCACAAAGCCTCAGCAAGCAGGTGGGATGGCAAGATAGCTCGAGGGTGCCCACTACAAAATGGAGTTACCACGGACACAGCCCAAAGACTATTCTCTATATAAGGTCCTTCCCGCTGATGCCGCAAGTCCCAAGGTCCTGAGGCAGGAATGTGCTTATTGGTTTCAAAAAAAAACAGGCCAGAATGAAGGAGAAGGGGAAGCATGATGGAAAGCAGCAACAGGAATGAGCTGCATCCTGGCTGTATCAAGACTTCCATGGCGGAGCAAGGAATTGGATCTATATACTCTGCATCACAGGACTCCACAGGAGAGATATGGAAGGAAGAGTAGCATGATCCAACTGGTGACTTAAAATGACCCCAGCAGCAGCTATTTCTCAATAGATTACTGGCAACAAGAGGAGAAGCTGAGAGCTCAGGCAGAGGAGGTCCCTGTCACCCAAGTGAGATGTGACGGCTTGGGCTGCGGTGGTCGTGGAGAAGGGGTCTCCAATAACAGGAGCAGGGGCTATTCAGACACAAAGGTCTGGGATTATATAACTGGATTCCACACAGTACCTGTCAAGCATAGGGAATCACTCACCAGCCCTTTCCTCCTTCCTTGAGAACTCCTCCATCCAAGCACGCTCAAGGCCTCCCCATGACTCCACCACGAATCACTGCTACCAGCCAGCACAGCGTTTTGTACCTAGACTAAAGAAGGCCTGGAGCTTCCTGCTCTGGGCAGCGCTGTTTGTCATCCATTTCCAGATTCCAAACTCCTGGAAACAGGGAAGGTCTTATTTGGGACAGCACCAAGGCTTAGGACTGCCTGAGCTAGAATTATGGTATGCACTGTATCATGTCTGTGTTAGTGTCTAAAGGGGTGTTTATTATTTTTTAAATTGTGTTACTTGATACATTTTAGGTAGAACATATGATCACATTCATCGTGGAGAATTTGTACCTGTACAGGACTTTTCTTGATTGTTATGATTTCCCATTCCCCTTTCCTCCTTTCACCATCCCCACCTCCATATACATGAGCTATTTCTATTTTGTCCTTCTTACCTTCAATTTTTTTTCTTTCTCATCTGAGGGGGAAGGAAGAAGGTAAAGAAGATACAGGAGTGATTTCAACAGAATGCAAGAGAGAGATTTTGTGAGTGAAGCTATGTTATCTCAATTAGAGGTCTTGCTATTGGTCAGCCAAAGATCTGCAGCAGTGACTAGATGGGACAAGACTTCCAGAGCCATTTGTCTGATGGCCCTGAATAAAATTCTGGTTCTGGAGAAATGATTTCCAAATGGGTCTCACAAACAACCAGCACTGAACAGTCCTTCCTGTCAGGGACTAGGGCAGAGTTCACCATGTCTGATTCAGCACCCAGACGTGAAGGGTACAGATGGTGACGCAGGGAGCATTCCACCGAGCTCAGAGCCACGCCCAGACCCCAGGCACTACTCAGGCTCTGAGTGCAGAGCCTTTTCTGCAAAGGCCGGAAGTAGGCGGAGGCATATATTCCCCAAGGCTTACATTAAAAAAAAACAAAACAAAAAACTCCATTCAGAATCCCTTTGTGGTGGTTTCAAATACACATATTTCCCAATTTATTTTCTACCTGATTTTGTAGATTTCTCTAAGCCTAAGAATTTTGTCATTTTTGAGTTTTCAGGCCATAGTAAAGAATACATAGTAAAGGACACAGAGTAGGCACCAAATATAGGTGATTTGCTTCTTAGAGAAAGTGGTTTGAAAACTTCCCTCACTCTACTTTTTTCACTTTTTTCCCCCTGGTTTTTGAGACCAGGTCTTATATTGAAAGGCAGGCTGGCCTCAAACTCACAGCAATCTCTGTCTTAGCCTGTTAAGTGCTGAGATTACAGGCATCTACCACCATACTGAGTTTCAACTTTAATCTGTGATTCTTAATTGATCTGTGTAATTTTTGAGGATGCATCTTAATTAAGTCAAGCAACATAGTTTTTAAACTTCTCAAAAAAATTTTTTAATTCACTTTTTTTTTTTTGTACTGGCATTCAAACTCAGGAGCTTGTGCCTGCCAGGCAGGCATGGCATTGCTAAGCTACATCCCTAGCCCTTAAATTCATCTATATTTTGAAAAAATGCATATTCGCTGAGTATGGTAGTGAACACTTGTAAAGCCAGCACAGAAGCCATAGCCAGGAACACCACTGGGAGTTTCCCGTTGGCCTGGGTTACTTCATATGTTGAGGGTGAGCTTGGGCTACATAGCAAGACTTCATCTCAAAAAAAAAGAAATGTTAGAAAGGAAGAAGAAAAGAAAAAAAGGCCAGAAGGTAGCTTAATTATTCAAGAAGAAAAAAAGGAGCCAGCAACAGGAAAATAACATGATAAGAATAAATCAATACATATTACTAATAACCAGCTCTCTATTTACCAATCAAAAGAAACAGACTACAGAATGGATCAAAAGCAAGATCCAACAATATGTTACAGAGAAAAACATTTAATTCAAAAAAAATCTCATAAACTAAAAGTGAAAGGATGTAAAATAACACTCTTGGGGACAAGAATCAGAAAAAAAGTAAGGATAGCTATTTGGTTTGCAGAAAAAGTAGATTTCAGGCCAATAATGATTAAGAGAGACAAAGAAGTTAACTACAACCTTGTACAGGAGACAATCTAAGAGGAAGAAATAATAATCCTAAATATATATGCACTAAATACTAATGCATCCAACTATATAAAACAATTTTTTTTTTTTTTTTTTAGGTGTTTGGAGACAGGGTCTCGCTTTGTGGTTCAGGCTGGCCCTGAGCTCAGCCTCAAACTCACATCACAATCCTCCTGCCTCTGCCTCCGCCTCCCAAGTGCTGGGATTACAGGCGTGAGCCACCACGCCCGGCACTGTGGTATGTGGTACTGGTTGCGGGTCTCCACACCCAGTATTGTTATGTGGTTACCGGGGAATCGAACCCGGGTCCTTGCGCTTGCAAGACAGGCGCCGGAACCACTGAGCTAACCCCCCGGCCCCTATAAAACAAATATTAATGGACATGAAAAACGAAATAAGCACTAATAGAATTGTACTGGAGGATCTCAGTGTGGCACTGTCACAAACAGACAGATCAACTAGACAAAAAATCAACAAAGAAATATCAGAACTGAAGCAAACTTCTGAATAAGTGAACTTAGTAGATGTCTACACTGTTCCGCCCCATAACCTCAGAATACACGTTCTTCTCAGCTGCACATGGTACATTCTCCAAAACAGACCACATACAAACTCATCAAACATGCATAAGTAAATACAAAGGAACTGAAATTATCTCATGTATATTATCAGGCCATAGTGCAATGACACTGGAAATCAATGGCAAAAGAAACCACAAAAACTTCATAAACACATGGAAATTAAATAACATCCTCCCAGTAGGTCATGGATAAAATTAAAGAAGAAATTAGACAGTTTCTACAATTAAATGATAATGCCAATACAACTTATAGGGCACAATGAAAGCAATCCTACAAGAAAAATTTATATGGTGAATTCCTATATAAGAAAAATACAGCAAGCTCAAATAACCTAGTGTTAAGCTTCAACTTCCTCGTAGAAGAAAAATAAAAATAAGTCAAGACTGAAGTTCATACAAGGGAGGAAATGATAAAGAGCAGAAATGAATGCAGTAGAGGCTAAGAAAACAAATCAAAGAATCAATGAATTAAAGAATTGGTTCTTAGAAGGATTAGATAAAACTGACAAACCCTTGGGAAACCTTATGAAAAAAATGAAAGACTCAAATCCATGCAATTAGGAATGAAAATGATGAAATCACCACAGATTTTCCAGAACTGCTGAAGACCATTAGTACCTACTTTGAGACACTGTACTCCAATAAGATAAAAAATTAAGAAGAAATGGACAGATTCCTAGATCAATGTGCATTACCAAAGCTGAATCAAGAAGATCTGAAAATTATAAATAAACCAGTACTAGTCAATGAAATTGAAGATATAATTAAAAACCTACCAACAAAGAAAAGCCCAGGCTCTGATGGGAGTCAGTGCTAAATTCTTTTCTTTCTTTTTTTTTTTTTTTTTTTTTTTTTTTTTTTTTTTTTTTTTTTTGTATTTTTTTTTTGAGACAGGGTCTCGCTTTGTAGTTCAGGCTGGCCCTGAGTTCAGCCTCCAACTCACATCACAGCAATCCTCCTGCCTCTGCCTCCCGAGTGCTGGGATTACAGGCGTGAGCCACCACGCCCGGCACTGTGGTATGTGGTACTGGTTGCTGCTGGGGTGAGTCTCCACACCCAGTATGGTATGTGGTTACCGGGGAATCGAACCCGGGTCCTTGAGCTTGCAAGACTGGCGCCGCAACCACTGAGCTAACTCCCCAGCCCTAGTGCTAAATTCTATAAGAAATGTAAAGAAGATCAAATGCTGTTACTTTCCACTCTTCAATGAAATTGAAAGGGAAGCAATACTTCCAAATTTATTCCTGGAAGCAAGCATTACGCTGACAGCAAAACTAGAGAAAGATATAACCAAAAAGAGAACTATAGACCCAGCTCATGAACCTAGATGCAAAAATCTTCAGTAAGATACTGACAAACAGAATGCAGCAAGTCATCAAGATGATTATACACCATGACCAAGTAGGATTCATCCCCAGATGCAGGGATGGTTCAACCTATGCAAAAAATAAATGTAATACATTATATTACCAAAGCCAAGGACAAAAACCATTCGATCATCCCAATAAATGCACAAAAATCATTTGAAAAAGTCTGACACTCATTCATGATTTTTAAAAAAACAAAGAAACAAACAGGAAATTAGAATAGACAGAATTTATCCAAACCTGATAAAAGTCAACATTTGTGCGACAATCAGCATCCAACATCATACTAACTGGACAAAAACTGAAAGTTTTCACTCTCAAATCAGGAACAGGGTACGGATGTCCACTGCCACCACTCTTACTCAGTCCAGTTCTGGAAGCATTAGCTACAGCAATTGGAGAAGAAAGAGAAATGAAAGGAAGAAGGACAGGAAAGGAAGAAGTTACATTACCGTTATTTGTGAATGATCTGACATTCCACAGTAAAGATCCCCAAAAATCCACCAAAAGACTTTTAGATTTCATAAAAAGTTAAATTATATTTACAGATGGCATGATACTCTACATGGAAAACCCAAAAAATTCCACCAAAAGACTCTTAGATTTAATAACTAAATTCAGTAGCATAGCTGGATACAAGTCAACACCCCAAAATCAACAGCCTTTCTGTACACAAATAACAAATTCATTAAGAGGAAAATTAGGGAAACCATACCTTTCACTATAATATCATACAAGAATGAAATACTTAGGAATTCATCTAACAAAGGAAGTAAAAGACCTTTATCCTGAAAACTACAGTACTCTGAAAAATGAAATCAAAGAAGATATCAGAAATGGAAAGATACTCCTTGTTCCTGAGTAGCAAGCCCCATATAGTGAAAACTGCCACATTTCCAAAATTATTATAAGGATTTAATGCCATCCCAATCAAAATACCAACAGCACATCTCACAAAATTAGAGAAAATGATCCTAAAATTCATTTGGAACCAAAAGAGACCTAGGGCAGCAAAAGCAATTTTGGGCAACAAAGGTAAGACATCATCAACATCACAGTCCCCAACCTGAGATGACAGTACAAAGCTACTGGGATAAAAACAGCATGTTACTAGCAAGAATAACAGACCTGAGGATCAGTGGGACAGATGGATTAAAGTATCCAGCAAAGGAACATTTTTACTCTTTCTGTTAAAATAATGGCTTTAATCTAGATTAGAACATCTATCTCTAGAATTTGAATTTGTAAAACCAAACATTCACCAACCTCCTAAATAATAATAATTAATAGTTTCTATAAGCTAGCAAGATTAGACTCAAGGCAAGGCCCAAGGGAAGGTAGACCCCCCCAACAGCAAAGCAGAGCACAGGGACCAGCGGCTGGCTTTCACCTTCAGGCATGGGCTGACATCAACCACTGATTTTTAGGCAGACAAGAATCTCCAACAGACAAACCCAAAGGCCTTCCCTGGGGGTGGGATAACACTCCAGTGTAAAGCAGAAATCATCCCCCTTCACATTCCAGTGTGAACAAGTTCAATGACTTGTGTCAAACCTTTGTGATAAGCAACAGGGAAAAATAAGTTTTCTCTCAGGACTTAAAATCACTTGGCAACGAAACGGAATAAACTGGGCTGCATGTGGTGAGGCAGGTTTACGATCCCAGCACTTGGGAGGCTGAGACAAGGCAGATAGTTGTCAAGTTCAAGGCCAGCCCGGCTACATAACGAGTTCAAGTCCAGTCTGAATTACAGAGAAAGACGCTGTCTCAAAATACCAAAAGTATGACAATATGCAGGAAATTCAAAACCACATATGGCCTTCTTTTGTGTTTATAGATTTATTTATATCACCCAGTAAATCTCAAGCCAGTAATGCTGTTTCAGTTGGTCTCAGACTGATACTGGCCCACAGGTCAAGTAGAAAAATTGTCTAGGATGAAGCGCCAGATCATAAATATGTGGGGTTTTGTGGCCCTTATGGCAACTACACAACTTTGCTGTTACAGGGGAGAGCAGATACAGAGAATATGTAAACAAATGGATGTAGCTGTCTTCAAATAAAGTTTAATTGACACAAACGGGCAAAGCTCAGGACTTAGCCTGTGGGGTGCAGTTTCTTAATCCCTACTCTGGAGGTTGAGAGATGATGATGAAATTCCATGAAAGATGACAAGTCTGTGACCAAATATCTAAAGAAAATTATTTAAAGGAGGAGTGTTTTGCTTCAGCTCATCATTTCAGAGGTTTCAGTCCATGGTTAATGGACTCTTACACAGCGGGGCAGAAACATCATGGCGGGTGGAGTGGCAGCAGTAAGTCACGCCTCCCATGGCCAGGAAGCCAAGAGCCTCAGAGGATGAGGTCCCACCTCTAGGCCATGCAGCTGTGAAATTACCAAGAGATTAAGTATAAATTGGGCAGAGTGCTGAGTTCACTTTCTAGGACCCTTGTATTAGTCAAGAAAGCTAAGAAAAATTAACTTTCAAATTTGGTAAGTATCCAAGGTTAACACAGAACAAATAAAAATTGAGCAATAACCCCTAACTGATGTAAAATTAAATGGAGGAAGTAGTAGCTTCCAAAGATGAAGATGTATACAAAGGCACAAATACGATGATAAACATAAACCCAAGCATGTTAGCACACTAGACCCAAATGTTCTCATGTACCGCCAGTGGGTTTTATAAAATGGCACAGCCTTTTGGGAAAGCCTGGCAGTTTCTACCTTGAACCTGAACAACACGATCGTATGTTATCGTGCAGCAAGTTCTGGGAATGTCCACCAGGAGACACATCCAAGGATGCTTAAACAGTGCTACAAACAGCCCACACCCCCATCAAGTGGAAGTCCTTCCACCACGTAGTCATGTTCTACTCATTAGTCTAGTAATGAGCCCACAGGGATTTGTTTTTGCCACTGTTTTTGACCTACACCTGCATATTTTCATGTACATGATTGTTTGAGTTTTTGTTAGTTTCATGGTAAATATTAAGATAAAGGGAACTGGACAATATCCAAGAGCTGCAAAAACAGTGCTAGAGCCACAATTACAGAATGTCTTATGAATCTTTTTCTGATCACTTTCACCCACTATGACAAACAAGATAATACCCAACATTATCATAATCCACTGGGGACAAGCATTAAAAAACACAAGCACACTGTTTTTGTCAAGGTGGAGATGAGAGGCCCCAATCTCCAGTGCCAATCCTCACTGAGCCTTGCCCACCTCCTTTCACACTCTCCCTTACGCTATCAGGTAGGGGAGTTCGCTAACTACATTTGAGGAACAAAGCCTCATCCTCTGAGGCCAAAACATCAGCAGAATGCCCAGGTGCTGTGAATGCCCTGGGAGATCAAGCAAGATGCTGACAGTGCTTTGGAAGGTCTGTTTATATCAGAAAACCTTCCTGGAGACTGTCCTTTGTACCAGCTTCCCCTCCGGGCTAGTTCCCTGAGTCTATTTACTGTTCCACAAATGGCTGCTCCTCCACACCCCAGCTGCGCCAAGGTATTTCAGAGACCTTGGCATTCCTAAAGCCTGCCATCTGTATATACAGCCAGGACAGTAATACACACAAGGACAACCTCAAGGCACAGTCACGAATCTCTGAAAGGGTTAGGAGAAAGGCTGTTTCATGAGATTTTGCTATCAAATCCCACCTACCTCTGAAATCTCATTGTAAGGACTGTACCAAAGACTTGGGAATATGAAACGCTGGACACTGTATTTCTAACATGGATATAAAATAAAGTAGGGAGATCCTTAGGAGTGTGAGCTTTTTAGAATATTTTGATAATATTAGCTTTTTAGAAACATGTTTTCAATAATATGCCAGTTCCTCAGGTATTTAGATCAGTAGTTCTGGTACCTGCCTTACAAGTACAAGGGCCCAGGTTTGATCCCTGGTAACCACATACAACAATCCTGGGCATGGAGATTCACGCCCACCAGCAATCAGTACCACATACCACAAGTGCCAGGTATGGTGGCTCAGGCCAGTAATCCCAGCACTCAGGAGGCAGAGGCAGGGGGATTGCTGTGAGATCAAGGCTGAACTCAGGGCCAGCCTGAACTACAAAAGTGAGACCCTGTCTCAAAAAATAAATTAATTAATCAATAAAAACAATAATAATAACAGTATGCCAGTTCCTTAAGCAACTTGAAAGCTATACAAATTAGACGCCTCAGGCTGAAGGAGCCCTAGATTGGCCAGTGAATTGGCCAGTGAATGCCCAATAAATACCATTTTCACAGTGCTCTTGGAAAGACATCATTAATCTACACCCAAACAAAATAGCTACTGGCTCTTCTATCATCCTTTTGAGAACTGGGCTGATTAAATGGGTTTACTCAAAGAATATTGAATATGAAAAGTAAAAAGAAACTTCTCTAAAAAAGAAAAACAAGACAATGGATCGCCTCAATATAAGTGCATCACGCTGACTCTCTGCTATGAGTTAAAGACCATCCCAATGGAGTCTGGGGGAGGGGCAAAACTGAAAGCAACAACCCAAGGGAATTGTGGGAACCCAAGGCCAGGTGGCCCAGGGGAACCCTGTGTGCAGTCTGCTTTGAGCTCTAGTCCATCTATCTCAGCAAGAGGGCACTATGCCAGGCCTGCCCAGCTATCAATAGGCAACAACTGCCTGGATCCACCTGCAGTATTTAAGTCAGGGACTTCGTTCAAGGCAAAGTCCACAGGACCAGCATCCAAACAGCGAGGCTAAAAAGGAGATATATACAAAAAAAGTGGTCTATGTTCTAGTTGTCCTCGTGTTCCAGCCCAATGAACCTAAGTATGTTACTGAAATGAAAACAGTATTTGTCCTAAGGAGGAATTTCTTTTTTAAGTTTTTAGAGACAGGGTCTCACTTTGTAGTTCAGGCTGACCCTGAACTCACTATGTAGCCCAGGCTGGCCTCAAACTCAAAGCGATCCTCCTGCCTCTGCCTCCCGAGTTCTGGGATCACAGGCGTGAGCCACCAGTCCCAGCTGTCACAAGGAAGAATTTAACTCAAAGCCTGAAGGAGATAGATGGATGAGAAATCATGCCACACACATTTAAAAATATAAAATTTATTTATATCTATGGTGAGATAGTTCACATTCTGTACATGGTTACAATGGCATTATATTGCTACCAAACACTGCTAATGCTATTTCAGTTGAGGAAGATTCTTTCCCCCTTTAAAAAAATTTAAGGCTCAGTTTCCAAAAGGTAATTATACCCACTTAGTTTTCTGCTGAAGAGACTTGGAAAGAAGAAATCAGGAGGGGCTGGAGGGTACAGGGAGACTTTATACACTTCTGTCATTCGTACTCAAGACAGCCAATGGCATTTTTTAAAAAGATTCCTTCATTCGAAAACATGTTCAGTTAGAAAAAACAAACAAACTCATTGGCGAGAGGTTGTATTCAGCACACAATCAAGAATAACTAAGCTCTTTGTACCCACTGCTGGCTGAGATGCATGCGGAGAGTTCCCTGCACATAAATACACACACACTCGTTTACTGCCACACATTTCTCCTCGGGAAAGCTTCCCAGATGTCATGTCTCTTCTAACACGTTGATTAAAAAAATAATAATAATTTACATCTCCTCTCCACTTCCAGGTCAGGACGCCACCTTGCTGTCCTTTCTCCTACCTCCACTGTGCACCTCGCATTAGGACATGGCCGTGATGGAGCAAAGGGACGGTATGGAAAAGAAAATCAGGAAAGCAGAGGTTGGACGCTGGAGGATGATTCTGACAACATGCTCCAAAAACACTCCAGAAGTTCTTGTTTTTCGGTGCAAACACTTCATTTAATCACCAGTGACGCCATCCTTTCACAGAAGCCAGAATCTGTTCTAACTCAGGCAACTCCCTTACAATCCCTGGGCTAAAGGTAGAAAAATGACACGGACCCAAAAGGGTCCCTGCAGGTTCTGCCTCTGGCATCAAGAGGTAGAGACAATCACTCCGTAGAAAAGATTAACGACAAAAACAAAACACCACACTCTGGAGGCTGAGGCGGGAGGATTGCCCCAAGTTCGAGGCCAACCTGGGCTACACAGTGAGTTGGAGGACAGTCTGAACTACATAGCAAGACCCTGTCTCGAAAAAAAACAAAAAAGAAAAACACTAGAACGAAACAAACCAGCTCCCACCGCCACTGCACTTCTAAGGGGAGCCGTGGGAAATCAAAGTCTCTCCAGGCGCCATCAATCTAACCCCGAGTTGAGAGCACCGTTGCCCACAATCATCTTGCTGTAGTTTTTCTGCTGCTCTTCTTTAAAGGTGTCCTTCACTTTGGCTCTCTTTAGCCCACCATCCCTGGAAACGGAAAGGGAAATCTATCAAAGATCCTTCCGGTGAGGAGACAAGGAAAGTCACGTTACCATACGCCACGGGCCACCACGGCACACGAGGGGACACAGGCTTGGAAGCAGGAGGACCCAGAACTCAGTCTGTGCTACCATTCTGCAAGTATAGGGTATGGGGGGAAGTAAAGAAGAGCATCTCTTCTACTTGGTGTTTTTTGTTTTGTTTTGTTTTTTAAGTTCTGAGACAGAGTCTCGCTTTGTAGTTCAGGCTGACCCTGAACTCCTATGTAGCCCAGGCAAGCCTCGAACTCACAGCAATTCTCCTGCCTCTGCCTCCTTGGCATTATGGTTTGTGGTTACCGTGGATCAAACTCGGGACCGGGCATTTGCCAGGCAGATGCTGGAACCACTGAGCTAAATCCTCAGCCCTCAGGTGTCTTTTAAAAGTGCAGGCTGGCCGGGGAGTTAGCTCAGTGGTTCCGGCGCCTGTCTTGCAAGCGCTAGGACCCGGGTTCGATTCCCCGGTAACCACATACCTATACTGGGTGTGGAGACTCACGCCCAGCAGCAATCAGTACCACATACCACAGTGCCGGGTGTGGTGGCTCACGCCTGTAATCCCAGCACTCGGGAGGCAGAGGCAGGAGGATTGCTATGATGTGAGTTTGAGGCTGAGCTCAGGGTCAGCCTGAACCACAAAAGTGAGACCCTGTCTCAAAAAACCTAAAAAAAAAAAAAAAAAGTGCAGGCTGCTAGTATTCAATGTTTGAATTTAAATATGGATTACTAAAACCACAACCGTTTCCCTATATATTTCCCTAAGGGAAAAAAATACTAGTTTTTCATCTACCTGTGTCTTACCGGAAAACCATATGAGAAATTTCAAACATACACACACATTAAATAGTAATGCTCTAGCTGTGTGATCAAATTCCTTACCAATAAACAGGCTAATCATTACTCAAATATAATCCCTTGTCTAACAAGAATTGTTTTTATCCAAAGCACTAAATACTGAGGACTTAAACTCTTCCATATTCCAAAAGAGACTAAAGGTAAAACAAATTAAATCCTACCTATCACTTGGCCGGAAGTGAGCACCTAAGAAACAGCATGTGCTCATTCTCCACAGACCTGGCTGGGTGCTAAGGGTGCTGCGTGCCTCTCGCTTCCTGGCTGCACGAGAAATTAACCTGGGGATCTGACAAGAGCCTGCGCTGCTGGAGACTCTCTTCCAACTATTCCAGTGTTTTAGATTTTAACCCCTAGCTTTGCATGGGCTGAAAACTTGCTTATCATATGTCACTACTGTTTAATTTTAACTCAGTCGAGTATAAATGTTTACCCCGGGCCTTCCAATAGTGATGAATGGTTGCAGGTTAGCTAGGAGGACGGGGATTGACCTCTGCATAGAAGCCTGTCTCAGACGAGTGCAAGGTCAGGACTAGAGGGACAAACCTAAGAGTGCTGTCCCTGAGTGCTCCAGCTAGGAACGGATTACACAGGGGCCAGTTGTGCGAGGCTTCCGTGAAACGAGAAAGCCTACGGTAACCTTCCCAGAAAAATTAAGAGAAGGCCCCTTGTCCACGTGAGCTGCCTGGAACTTCACAGCACTTACATGAATTTGAAAACAGTGAGAACTGAAGACAGGAAGCAGAGTATCAGCTGTGATCCAAAAGTATAGTGAATATCTAACTTTTAAAACATTTATTACTGTAAAAGACACTGTCCTGAGTCCCTCAGAACACCACCGCCCTCCCCTCCACACACATGTATCTCATTATCCTTGCCACTTTCTAAAGCAGCTCTGCGGTCCTCTCTCCCAAGTGTCTTCAGTTGCGCTGTGCTGGCTGCCTCCACATCCTGAATCAATTTGCTTTCATGGTTGACTGTGGGGAAGAGCCAGATCCGGTGAATGAGGTAAATGAGGACACACTGTCAGGTGCTCACACGCCGGCCTTCCCACTGGATGGCACCTAGCAGCAGCGCTCGCTGCGTTTCTACTCATACCCCATAGAGACACTGAGGAAAGAGGACTCCCAGAACTGCTTCAGAAAGTGGAAGGAGAGGATCAGCACGTTCCAATTAAGGGCGTGTATCCTGAGGAGACTGACAGTGACGATCTTCTTCTGTAATGAACTTTTAAAAATGCACATATTCACTGAACAGTTTGATCCTCTTGTGTTTAATAAAAGTAAGGAGGTATTTTACTGCTAGTCCTCAGGGCTGCATAAAGAAGTATAACACACCAGCAAGCTTCTCTCCTAGTCTCCTAGAGGCTGTCACTGTAAGCCTGAGGCCCTGCTTGCTTGCCTGCTGGTTCAGTTAGAAAGTAAATCCTAGAAAACTACAATGGCGTCAAATGAACTTTTCACACAGTGCCTCTGAAATACCAAAAAAGGAAGCAGAGATTTTATTGAACTTCTAGGACTTGAAATACAGGAGTATTTTGGGACAACTTGATAAAATAAAGCCTACATATATGCAAGGATTCAATCTGCCATTATAAGGTAGGTGAGTGGACCCTCACTGTTACAGAGTGAGCATTTTTGTTCCCCCAAATTCCTCTGTTGAAACTCTAACCCATGGTCAGTGTCACTGGAGATGAGGTCTTTGGAAAGGAAGTGGGGTTAGATGAGGTCATAATTGGGGTCAGATGAGGTCATAAAGATGGGCCCTCCATGGGATTAGGGCCCTTAGAAAAAAAGACACCAGAGGTCTCGCTAGGTCTCAAAGGAAAGGCAGTGTGATTCAGGGAGAAAGGCAGCAAAGGGAAAGCCTTTTCCCTTGGCAAAGGGAAGCCCTTACCAGCAACTGGCCATGTGGCACCCTAATCTCTGTGAGACCCAATTTGTCATAAAAACAGCCATTTTGTTAAAAGCCTCCACTTGGTATCCTGTAATCTCCCTGTGAACCCCGTACTTGTCTCCTTGGGAGCTGTCCCACCCAACTGACGCGCACAGCTGCAGATCATATGTTTTTAGAACGCACTGTTATATGGTAACCAGTGATCTAATCGTTGCTATTGGCTTCTGTAACAACTCACTTTAACAAAAGAATGACCTAATCACTTCTGCATAGAACCCTCTTCGTAACAGGTGGGGGGCAGAATAGATTTTCCCTTTAAATTCTGTCCCCAGTTTACCCCTTTGTCTTCTTCAGTATGGAGGGATGGCCCTCAGCTGAGTAATAAAGCTCTTGGTTGGACTTTAACATCATGTCGTGTCCTGAGAGATTGTCTCATTGGGACTTGGTCCCAACAATCTCAAACTTCGAGAACTGTGAGAAATAAATCTCCGTTGTTTATGACACCTAGTCTACAACATCCTAAGCTAATATATTCACCTATATCCAAACTTCCTCAAAACAAATAAAAAATGAAAGTCATAAGTTACTCATAATTAAAATTTTTTACTTTATTTTAATACAGTTATAGTGAATGTACTATAGTTACAGCTAGAGTTAAATGTGAACAAGCCTGTCATTAGTCACCTGTCCTGTCCCTAAATCCACTGTTTCTTCTTCAGTAGAAGAATTCTAAACTTTAGCTAAGAACATGGCCACACAGAACAAAGACTACATCCCCCAGGGTCCTTTGCAGTTGGCCATTACTATGCGATTTCAGCAGAAGCCAATGGACACAAATGCGCATCTAACGAGCAGTGTGGGCTCCTGAAGAGACAGATGCTTGTGTCCTTCTTAAATTCCTCCCCGCCAGCTACTTGCTGTACACACTGCAGTCAGAGCAGCCATCACACACTGAGGATGAACAGTAAAATAGCCAGGCGATTACACAGGCCTGGATGATTCGTGTTGCAGGGAGAGATAAATGTTTATCTTTATTAAGTGGTTGTTATTTTGTATAAACTATTAGCTTAGAGCCAGTGGTTACAGCTTAGCCTGTAGATAAATAGCATAATAAATAACCTTTGTTAAGAGTATATTTTTTTTAACGTAACTAAGGATAGTATTGCTGAAAACTTTCTTACCAAGGAAGTTCAGTCAATCCTCCTTGTACAGCAATGGCAGATTTAACCCTGTTTGCAAACTGGACAGCATCTTCTCCTTCCTGGTTAAAAAAGAAATGACTCAGACATCGAGGCTGTAGAATTTTTTTAAAAACTTGAGATGTTTCAACCTCATTTATAATTTGTTTTGAAATTTAAGATTCAAATTTTAGCTCACATGCTTTCTATTCTCAATCATAAGAAATACCATTCATCCTATCAAGAAAATGCAGTGTTGTATCAGTTTTTTAAATCATGTGCCTATCTTCGTTATGCTCTTTATTTGTCTTGCTCAGACACAACATTCCATAGTATCTATAGGTTCAATAAGACCAAGAGCAGTTGCAAGACGAGGGCAGAAAAGAGTCTCTCAATATAAAATGCCCTTATTTGAGAAGCACAATTACATTACTTACAAAACAAGTTGGTTGTTGAGAAAGCAGAAGGGCAAGAATGTGAAGGGAGAGGCCCAGGGTTAGAGCACAAAGCCCGGGCAAGATCTGAGGAACACATACCTCTCTGGTCATGGGTGGCATGTACCACACGTCACAAACGATAGCCCAGCTGGTCATCATGCGGAGCAGGTAGCTCACCATGTTGTATTTACTACTGTTCCAAAAGGCATCACCGAACTGAGGGTTATACTGAGAGAAAGGAAAGAAAATCACCACTGGACCCAATAACAACTGACCAGGTACCAAGCAGCGGCTTCTTCAGTCAGCTCTTAAGGTGGCAGGCCAGCGGGCTCTGTCAGACCCCAAAAGACAAATGACTTCTTTTTTGACAGAATTGATCACAAAAAGCAAATCAGGTCTTGCTGATTCCTCTAACCAGAGACAACTGCTTTTCTAAACAGAGCCCCAGAGCACTGCAATATAAGGGTTATTACGTAACTAGGAAATAGTTAACATATTAACATATCTAACATATCTAACACACAACTGGAAGGTCAATGCTGGAAAGGAGGGACAGCATGCGTCTTGCTTGTGACTACATCCTGACTATTAATATAACCAGCCCCTGGCACCCAACCACCCACTACAGCTCTACAAAGTGGGAGAAGGAGAGGGAGCGGAGGGGAGCGAGGGGATGAGAAAGCAAATGGAGAAAATGTACAGAACTAGGAGGTATCTGAGTAGAACATGCACGTGTCCTTTGCGCCTGTAAATTTTAGATTTGTAATTACATCAAAAATCTCATCACCGGCCGGGGAGTTAGCTCAGTGGTTCCGGCGCCTGTCTCGCAAGCGCAAGGACCCGGGTTCGATTCCCCGGTAACCACATAACAATACTGGGTGTGGAGACGCACCCCAGCAGCAACCAGTACCACATACCACAGTGCCGGGCGTGGTGGCTCACGCCTGTAATCCCAGCACTCGGGAGGCAGAGGCAGGAGGATTGTGATGTGAGTTGGAGGCTGAGCTCAGGGCCAGCCTGAACCACAAAGCGAGACCTTGTCTCAAAAAACCTAAAAAAAAAAAAAAAAATCTCATCACCAATTCAATGCCTTCAAAAATGTGTGTTCACCTTAATCGCCACCGGGTGTATGGTTCCTCCAATCTCAAAGCTTCCCTTTTTGAACATCATGACGGAAGTGTTGTTGATGCAGGTCCCTGAAGGGGGGACAGGAGCAAGGGAGTGAGTCATTTGCTTTTAACTTAAAAGAAAATTAATTTTATGTAAAATATAAACATGATAGGAATTTGACTACCATTTCACAAATTAAGCCTTGATTAAAGAGTAACACAATAATTCTAAGCAAGTTTAAAAAAAAAACACTCTACTACTAAATACAGGAACCACTTTTTAAAAGAGGTGACAATTCCAACAGTTTAAATACAACCTTTTAAAAGTCACAGACAATATCTTTCTGATTCCATTATTCAGAAATAACTTAACATCCAAAAGATACAATGACTTCCATCAAATCTCAAGAGAGAACAGGAAGTTAATCTCTCTGAGGAGGTTCCTACAGGACAGGAGAGACCTGGACCAAGATGGCCACCCCAGAGCTACTACCCTTGCTTTCAGTGACTATCCAATGGGCGGTAGTCTCCGTTCTTACCTTCAGGGAAGATTAATATGGGCAATTTTTTCTTATCAGCAATATGTTCTTTCAGTCTGTGAAAAAAAAAAGATCAAAATTTGATCTTTCAAAGACAGATTGGAGTTCTTTCTCATATTCTTTATATTCAATGAGTACAAATATAACTGCAAAGCAGTAAGGAGAGAGAAGCACTAAGAGATAAGTGAGGGAAATAAACCCAAGTCATCACCTTTCTTTAAAAGGAAAAAGATCTGCACTCCTTCATTTTCTTTAACTTGAAAGTGAATTTCAGTGTCTTCAGTTTACCCTTAAAAGCATCCTAGCAAGGACTGGCGATATAGCTCAGTGGTGCAGCGCCTGCCTGGCAGCCACAGGTCCTCAGTTCAATCCCCAGTATGGAAGGAAAAAAAAGCATCCTAGCCAGTCAAATGTCCTGAGCTCCAGGCCAACGCACAGAAGCTTTGTGTCCCTTGCCGTGTACAGTACTTCCTCGCCTGAGGAATGGGGCACTGAACGTTGCACCTGTCTCCCAGTGAGCAAGGAGACCCCTTAAGTGAGTCAGGATGAACTTTCCAGGAAACACACCACAGAGGTCAAGAAGGAACTTTACTTCAGGGCCTGTGAGATAGGAGACATGGCAGGGCTTAGCCTGGCTGGGAAGAGAGGTGTGGTGGGATCACACGGTTACACAACACAGAATCCAAGGACCCGATATGTAGGACTTCTTATGGGTTCCCATGAGATGTGCTCAGCATAACAACACCAAGCAGACAACACAAGGGAGCCACTAGCATGACACTTGACAGCAGCCCGCCCTGTGTCTTCCAGGCCCAGGGTGCCCTTTGATCTCTGGTGTTCTCTTTTCTTCTCTTGTTCAGCCAAGTGTGTTCTGCAGATCCAGTTTGTCCCTTACCTCCACTTTTCACATAAACCTCTGGCAACATTTTTGGCTTGTTTGATTCAATTCATTGTTGAAGGTGAGAAGAACTTTGGAATATATTAAATTGGTAAGCTACCAGATGACACTAGGGCCTGTCTTTGCAGCTAGACCAACTGCAACTCAGTGCTCACTGGAAGTCGGTACAATACGAGATGGCAGCTGACAGAGCATCCTATTAATAAGTAATCCGAAGAGACAGAACAGACTTTCCAACCTGAAGCAGATTTCGACAAGTACTTTTCTGAGAGCTGAGACAAGAGGATCTCAAGTTTGAGCCCAAACTGGGCAACTCAGCAACTTAGTGAGAACCTGTCTCGGGAAAAATGAAAAGGGAAAAGGGAAAGAAAAAGGAGAGGAAAGAGGAGAGGGGAGGGGAGGGGGGGACGGGAGGAGAGGAAAAGAAAGAAAGAAAAGAAGAAAAGAAACCTGGGAATACAGCTCTGTCCAATGGCCCTGGATTCAATTCCCACAATGTAAAATTTTTTAACAAAATAAATAAATAAAATAGCCTTGGCCACCATTTTTATAGAAGCAATGACCAGAGTGTGTCCAGTTAAAGGATTCAAGGGAAAAACTATTTCTCATAAGAAGTTCCAGGTAGCTCACCTCTTCCCAAGCCCTCTCTGTAGAGATCCACGGTAGGTGGATATGTTCCCACAGAGGCTTGTTGCCAGCCAACAGGACCCTTGGGAGATAGTAGAACCTCAAGAGGTGGGGGCGGCCTACAAGGAGGTTGGGCCCCTGGAGGCTGCCCTGGAAGGTCTTACTGAAACCCTGGGTCCTCTGCTGCCCTGCTTCCAGCCCCATGAAATGAACAGGCCCTGTGGACCCCTTAACTGCACAGAAACCATAAGCCAGGAAAGAAAGTCCTTTCTTTTATTAAGCTGATTGTCTCTGGTATTTTGTCATAGTGACAGAAAGTTGACTGACATAATGGCATGAAGTCTGGCTGCAGCCAGACTTTAGTGACAGTGGTTATTCAGCTGAACTTAACCAGACATTCTTATATTCACCAAACTGCTATCAAGTTTTCAGCCTCCAACATGACAACTCTGAAAGTCCACTGCCTGAACCACACCTGAGCCACAGCAATGGAGACCTTCGAGCCTTCTTATCTCTTCCTACTTCCCTCTGTGAGTACAGAATTCTTTCAAGTCCTGCTGAGTGGTTCATCAGGAGGAAATCTAACTACATCTAGAGCTCTGTGTGTTTTAATATGTTTGTTTGTTTCTGTGCAATGGAATTCAGTTGGATCCTGCATTTGCCAGGCAGGTGTACCACCACTGAACTACAACACCGGCCTTGTATATTCTAGTTTTGATATTTAACAGAGCCCTGGCCCCCTCTGGCCAGAGGCCAGAGTTCATCAGCTTCCACATTAGCTCAACAAATACCTGGTCATCTTAGCCCTACCTCTTTGTAACCAAGTGCCGATCCTTCATTTCAGAGCGCTCAAACCAGACATGGGGACACGCCTTAACCATGGCTCTCTGAATAATCCCCATCAATCCACCGTGAACTTGGCCAACCTAGAAGCACCAGGAGAAAGAGAAAAATGTAAAGGCACAGTTAATTCCTTACCCACCTGGAGATAAGATTAGCTGCCTTCTGAAGACTTAATCCTAAATATGACCAAAGGATTTGAAAGAAAAATGCAAGTAAGAGGTGCCATCTAGTAGCACCTTGAATTTTAGCTTCCCTGGGTACATGAACTCTCTGCTAATTTTATACACTAGAAGATTAAGGGCAGGAGATGTAGCTTATTTGATAACATGCCTACCTTGGAAGTACAAGGGCCGAGTTCAATCCCTGATACTGAAAAAAAACAAACAAACAAAACAAAACCTAGAAGACTAGAGTAATTAAAAGTACACTAAAATGGCATTTCAAACCCATCCCATACACAGTTATTTACTGGCTTGACAATATACCCAGATTCAAGGCTGCCATAGACAGGCCCTTTCACATACTGTGGGGAGGTGGGGGCAGGTAGAAAGAAGAGAATCCTAATACCAGTGGAAGGAAACTGACATCTATCAAGATTACATGTGCTGGGGCTGGGGAATTTAGCTCAGTGGTTCCGGTGCCTGCCTCACAAGCGCAAGGGCCCAGGTTCGATCCCCAGTAATCACATAGAGCAGTGTCGGGCTCACTGCTCTATGACTCACACCCACCAGAAATCAGAAACACACACCACAATACCAGGCATGGTGGCTCACACCTGTAATCCCAGCACTTGGAAGACAGAGGCAGAAGGATTGGAGTGAGTTCCAGGTTCACCTGGACTACATAGTGAGCTTAGGACCAGCCTGAACCACAAACTAAAACCCTGTCTCAAAAGAAAAAAAAAAAAAAATAGTGGGTTTGCACAAGAGGCTAAGTGAAAAGAGCCAAAGAATAAAGGAGGACATCACCTTGTGGGGAAGACAAAAGGGGAGGTAAATATGCACATTTGCTTATTTCTGCAAAAAGAAATATAGGAAACATAACCCAAATGGTTGAAGTTGGGAACCTACAAGGACAAAATGGAACAAGGTGGGCTGGACAGGAGAATGACATTTCCATGATCATACTTCTTTTTTTTTTTTTTTTTGCAAACACATAAATCATCTACATATTCAAAAAATAAAATTAAAACCACAAAGATGGCAATAAACTAAAAGTGAGCAGAAGACTACCCACCTATATACATCTCAGATGAATATAAGCACAGGTTTGAAGGAGGAGGGGAAAATGTAGGAAACTTACTAACACTGTGTCTGCCCACCATCTTGGATAGGACACCAAAAACTGCAGAACACCCTGGACTTGGGTTTTCTGTTTTTGTTTGTTGTTTGGGAACTGAACCCAGGGCTTTGTACTAAGCTACATCTCATTCCTTTTTTATTTTTTATTTTAAAACACAATCTCACGAAGTCTCTAAACTGGGGCTTAACCTTATCATCCTCCTGCCTCAAGCCTCCTGCAGTCCTGGGATTACAGGTGTGTACCACCCTGCCTAATTTGCATTGATTTTTAAAATATTAAATAGCTAAAGCAATCCTGAAACAATTTAGATGTATTATAAGATTGAAAATGAATATATTATAACACTGAGAAATAGGCTTTTCATTGTGAAAAAAAGACAAATATTGATTCAGGGACACTAAGAAAGAACCCTATTACCTGAATGTATTGGTGTCATTCAGATCTCAAATAGAAATATCAAACATAAATATATTAAAAATACAAATAATTTATACAGTTTCATGGAGAGAGACAGAAAGAACCAGCACAAGAACACAAGCCATAAAAAAGAGGTAATACATTATCAACAGGTAAGCACTGAAAATAGGGGGTGGATACCCCATGGAATACTCTCCTTATTACAACTTGAAAACATTTCTAAATTCTAAAAATGAAGATCTTTAAGACAGAAAAATTACTTAAGTCACTGAGTGAGGTCATGGCTATGTCAACTGTCTTGATTTAGACATTCCACAATGTATATACATCAACCAAACATCTTGTTGTACATAAATATACATATATACATATACATATATATATTTAATTTCTTCAATTAAAAATAAGCTAATATTTCTAAAAAAAAAGTCACTGGGTGGAGATCTGGAATGTTCTTCAGAAGTGTTGCTCCTGTTTCTCTCCCACTTCCGTTTTGCACTGCAGGTCACTTCCGGTTGGTTTAGGCTCTCACACTCCAGATGGTTCAGGCCCCTAGGACCTGCAGTTGCTATCTCCTCTCACCCTTGGCTAATGACTTACCGCAGTCACACCTGACACAAGGATGGAAAATGCCAGCCATATTTGGAGGCCGTGGTCATCCATGGATCACACTCAGCCCTGCGGACCAGGACACAGACGCAGGCCAGCCTCAGAAAGGTGACACCAGGTCAGGCAAGAATGTGGCTGGAATGACCCCAAGGGCATGTGTAGGAAACAGTCCCCAAGGCAAGGGATCCTCAGGGTGTGGAGGTTACAGGCCTCAACCCTTAGGACAGATAAACCATAGCAAAGGGCTCTCTGAGCAGGTTCAAACTGACAGGTATGGCCCCTCCGCCTAGCCACAGGGCAAGGAGCTCTTTGCTGGTGCTGGGCACTGGGATCTCGATCCAGAAAGTCTTGCTCATCCCAAATGCCAGCCGGTGGTGTTCTCTCAGGGCAATGGATCACAGGCATGAACAGACTGTCCAGTCTTCGAATGGAGCAGGGGGATACTGTGGGCATCAAGCTACCTATGCTCAAACTGCAGGGTGTCCACAGATCCTGGAATCACACCTCAAATCGCATCTACATGATGCATATACAGGTGGTTTCTGTTTTAAATAACATCCCTATCAGCTGCTTCCTAAACTTAAAAAGGAGAGATTATCTGTTTCATAAAGATGGCTAAACTAAAGCTTCTTAGATTCAGAAAGAGCTTCATTATTTAGAGGAATTTTGTACTGTACTACAGTGTAGTTGTCCAAGAGTAATATCACCAAATTTATGCTTTTTTAGATAGATTAAACAAGTGACAAGAAATAGGGATTTTTACAGAGGCCTTCAAAATGCCACACACCTCTAATTCTTATACTCTGAGAGACCAAGGCAGGAGGATCACAAGATCTAGTCCTGATAGGACCACTTAGTGGCTTAACAACAGCCTGCCTCAATGCCAAAAAATAAATAGGGCTGGGGATGCAGTTCAGTGCCAAGATCCTAGGTTCATTCTCCACTCCCCCCCCAAAAAATGTAAACCCCTGATCAATCATACACCCCACAGTCAATCCAGCACTAGCAAGTGTACCAGCCCTCTCTGCTGCTGGAGTCACACATAACCACCAAGGGCACCTTAAAATGCTTTCTGGGGAAAGCACCAGACCACAGCCAGGCATGCTGGCACATGCTTATAATTCCAGCACTTCGGAAGCTGAGGCAGGAGAATCACTGTGTATTCAAGGCCAGCCTGAGCTACATGGTGAGTTCAAGGCCAGACTGAACCATATAGCAAGAACTTATCTTAAAGGAAGGGAGGGAGGAAGGAAGGAAGGAAGAGGATAAAAAAGATAAAAGAAGGAAAGAAAATAAGCACTAGACCAGACGGCCAATAACTACAGAGCCCAATCTCCCACATGAGAACAGGGAAAGACTCCCAGGACCCTGGCCAATCCCTCACCAACGGACCAGGGTGAGACACAAAGCCACTTGCACAGGAAAAGACACCTTCCACTGTTGTCCAGAATTCACCTGACACTTAAGGAAACACAGGGAATCTTGACAAATATGTCAAAGCAACAAAAAGCATAGATTTGAAAAAATGCCAGAATGTAGTTCCAGCTTCAGAGGTTTTGCTTTTCCTGTAAGCTTTAAGGTTCACTGGTTTTGTTTGCTTTTATTTACTTTTGAGGCTGTGTGCAAGTCCGGGGAAGGTAACGTGGCATCAGTATCTGCCTCTCTTGCTAGAACCTCACTAAAGAGCCAACTTTCTCCCAGTGTGTACACCTCCCTGCAGGAGAGAGAATGCTCGATGAGCTGAAGAATCTGTGACATGCGAAGGAGGAAGGATCTGATCTTGTAAATGTAAGTAAATATTGGCAAAATTGGAGTCAACTACACAGAGCCATCAGTTCTAGTGTGTCTGCATTTCGGTAACTTCATTTTATACTGCCTTAAAGCTAAGGGCGATTTTCTTTCCTTTTCTTTCCCTCTTTGCTTCTCATGGAGATGTATAACTCACATAGCTACCATAGTATCACCTCAATTTCTAATATGAAACTTTCTGTATGGTCAAATTATGTTAAAATTTGAGCAATTCAGGCCAGGGATGTTGTTCCATGATGTCCAGCCTGCCTGGCCAGAACAAGGTCCTCAGTTCAAGCCCCATGTCACCCCCATTTGAGTAATTCATAAAACAATTGCTCAAACTGTCAATGAGCCATTCTTACCATCGCGTAGCATCCATCTGTTGTCAAGATCAAAACATCGATGGGAGACGTGTGGTTGGCGACACATATGCCCCCTTTCTGGGGCCGGTACTGCCTGTGAGCGATAAACACGAAACCTCAGTGAGTGTGCGGAGCACGCAGAGATTCATCCTTCTAAGGACAGTTTTTTACAAGGTTAGGAAGTCCACGGATGCCTTTTTCAAAGGTTATCCCAAAGTACACCAAGAGCAGGGAAAGCGGCCTATGTCTTTCCCTTTATAAGTCATAGTTTTCACTTATTTCATCTTAAATATTTTCAAATTATTTTGACCTTCATCAGTATCACTGTTGGTGGCTTCCTGGAGACCCCAGAGTAAGTTCACCACAGCCTCCTTCTTCTTTTCTCCCTAATACCAAGGTTGACAAGTCTTTCTTGTCAAGGGACAGGGTGAACACTTCAGTATCTAAAGGCCACAGTCCTTGTCACAACCTGCCAGACCCGCTATGTGGCCTGAAGACAGCCATATGTAAAGGAAGGAGCCCACCTGTGTTCCAAGAAAATTTTGTTTACCGAACACAGTGAGACTGGCCCTGGGATGGTGGAATAGTTTGCCCATTCCTGCCCTGGAGCTAAACCAGAACTTGACACCAATAAAGCAAAGCAGCTTTACTTGGGACCACACAGAGAAGGCCTGCGCTCATAACAGCTTCAGTTTATTCTCCTTGACGCCAGACGCACATCTCCAGTGAGTTACGGACTCTTCTATCCTTAACGAGCTTTCCCCACACACTTCTGTCGATCATCTTCTATTCCACCTCGGAACGCCTAGTCCAACAGCAAAACCATGATTTTAAATTCTTGAGGGTCCTTTATGCTGGCAACACATGGTGAGACTAAGTGATAAAATGTCTCCCTTCTACAAATGAGACAGAAAGACCCACTCAGCCAAAAAGAGGTATTTTTTCCCCAGAACTTTTTCTTGGTTTTTTGAGACAGGGTCTTACTTTATAGTTCAGGCTGACCTGGAACTATGTAGCCCAAGATGGCCTCAAATTTAATGCTGATCTTCCTGATTCCACCTCCCAAGAGCTGGAAGCCACCAAACTTGGCTTCCTGCAACTTTTTAAAAAAATGGTATTTTTAAAAATAAAATAAAATTGAGGGCTGGGGATTTAGCTCAGTGGTTCCAGCACCTGGCCCGGGTAACCACATACAACAACACCGGGTGTGGTGACTCACACCCACCAGCAATCAGAAACACATACCATAGTGGCTGGAATCCCAGCACTTGGGAGGCAGGGGCAGGAGGACTGCTGTGAGTTCACAGCTGAGCTGAGGGCCAGTCTGAACTACAAGAGACCCTGTCTCAAAAAAATAAATAAAAATAAAATTGAATTTACAGAAACGTAATTCAAGTTGGAGGCAGTAGTGCACAACTAGAATCCCAGCACTGGGGAGGCTGAGGCAGGAGGATTACAGCAAGTTCAAAGCCAACCTGAACTACATAATAAGACCCTGTTTCAAAACAAAGTAATTCAAAAGAAACTGAAATCAATTTCACGTAGCTAATACAGTACATTCCTTAACTACCTTTATTCTCTCTATTCAGGGATGAGAACAGCAGAATGTAGAATTCCACAGATCTGTTCTAGAACAGTAGAAGCAGCAAGGGTAAAATTAGAAAGCTGGCCCCAGACTCAACCACACGACAGGCCCAAGAGCTTCGTCTTCGAATCGGGCAGCTGCAAACCTGAATTTGCAGCCCCTCACTGTGTGACCTTACACAGTGGCAGGTCATCAGTGTGAGGCCAGCTGAGCTACATCACAAGACTTTCTATGGAGCCCTGGGTACAACATTTTGCACAAAGAAAGCACCAAAAAAAGCACATCGAGGATGGTTCTAACATGCTAATGTAGGCAGAGTGTGCCCTCTGGGTGAGAGCCACACTTAAACGGAAGTATCACGCTCCAGTGTCCGCTATGAGACGCCACATGTGACTCGCTCTTGGACCCTACAGATTTCTTCAGGCTCAATTTTTTTTTTCACTTTGCTATTCAAGTACTGATCAGTTTGACCTCTGAGGCACTCTATCGCAGCACAATGTAATCAGGTAAGTGAGACCCACAGAGGAAGTACTGCAGTCACCTCAACGCTCTGCAGCAAAGGCTTTCCCCAGAGAGAGGAGGAGGCCAGGCGGGCCCAGACACTCACTTGTTGTGGTAGTGGATGGTACCGGAGAGGGACCGCACGCAGATCCGGCAGCAAGTCAGGTGCACCACTTCACTCAGCCGGTTTTTAAGGCTGCGGGAGGAAGAAGCCACGTTACTGTGCAGTTCTGGGCAGGCCTATGTGACAGTACCCTCAAAGCCAGCATCCCCGCGCTGTGCTCTGCTGGGCAAGCACGGTCAGATTTCTCGTCTCCTCCGTGTGTGTGGTGTTAGACGGCAAACACCACCAGAAAACTGGACAGAAGTCTGAGGGGAGCAGCCCCACTCAGCTACCCACACCTTCATCAGAAGAAAATAGATGGGAGGATAGATACTGTATTACCCCAGGGCCACATCTGGGGGTGTGTCCTATGTGGAAGAGTTGAAATGTCTCCGCTAAGCTCCGCTGTGACCATCGCCCACTCCTGACCAACATGAGCTCAAGTATCTCTGTTCTTGGCTTTCCGAGCCACTAACACACAAGACGATTTCTTCTCTTTGGACTCCTTGGTCCTCTTTTTTTTTTTTTCCCTCCTCATTTCTCTTTTGAAAAAATAACTTCTTTCAGTTTTTATAGAAGTATGATGGAAAAGCAAAGACTGTGGAGTGATGAGTGTAATCAGTGGTTTGGGGCCGTACACTTATATAGTATATAGACAGTAAATACCATCTTTATGAAAGATTGACAGCAATACATGTAGGGATGGGGGCAGTATGTAGGAACTAAACACATATTCTCCTCACAAGGGAAAACCTTCTTCTTCTGGGTGGACAGAGAGTCATTTCACCTGCTGTCTGGCAGCTGCCCAACCAGGGTCGTCCCTATAACCAGCAGACTGATCCCAATGAAAGCCAAGGTGACCCTGAAAAAGAAAGACAAAGTTAGGCAAAAACTTGTTGGCTAGGATGGAAATAACCTAAAGAGAAACAACCTGAAGGGTCCTTGATAAGCCATCTATTGTATAAAATACAAATCAGCTACTAAAAGTTTTGATAAATCTATAGATGCCTCTTTGTTTGTTTGTATGTTTGGTTTTTGAGACAAGGTCTCTCTATGTAGTTCAGGCTGGCTTTGAACTCACTATGTAGCATAGGCCGGCCTCCAAGTCATACCGATCCCGCTACTCTGACTCCCGAGTACTGGAATTACAGGCGTGCACCACCATGCTCCACTAGCACGATCTCTCTTAAACACTTTGGAACATCTGCTCCTCTTACAGATCATCTACCAAGCACTTCTTCGTACAGAAGACTCCATCCTAAGAGAAGGAACCTTCGTTTGCATTTTCTTTTTGTTCTTGGATGCTCAGTCACTAGATTCTCTGAAATCTGTGGTTCATTTGCATGAATCTTTCCATCACTTAACTCTGGAGTGAGCTAAAACAATCAGCTTTCTGGTGACAGCAACCACAGACAAGTGCCAGCTGTCCAGCTCTCTGTGCTGATCACCTTTCCCCAGCATCCTGGACATGCAGCCAACCAAGGACTGCAGGACCCAAGATCAAACCCACCGTGAACCCACTTCAGTGAAGTTTTGTTTATTTTCAAGAATAAAAACGGAATGAATAATTATCAGGAGGACCAAATACATAGAAGCTCTCATCTTTTTTTCCTGTGTGGAAACTTCCAGTGGCACATTCTCGGCTTCCACAGAGCACTGGAACCCCATGTTAGGGGACACTGGCTCAAGGTTCAGGCAAAAATGTGTGAAACCCTGAATTTCACTTTGTTATCACAGCTGAAGCAATTCCCCAAAGACACGCTGGCCTGCCATGTCAGGACGCTGGCATTCTGAAGCAAAGGAAACAGAAGATCCACAGCGGCCTCTGCTTAAGCAATGTCTTCCTGGTAATAAACCTGAATGGCTCGAGCATGAGCCGCCCTGGGGACAGCAACCCTGGGGACAGCAACGAGGCTTCAGCTCAGGCCCGGATTAGCTGACTGGCAGCGACTGCCTAGAAAAGATCTGTCAGAGGAGGCCGAGGCAGGGGCAGGAAAAGAAGCAAGATGACCGTGCAAAGCCGTGGCCGGCATCTCTTCCTCCTCTCCTCATCACTACCCAGCAGACCTGGGCACCATGCCTTCACCTCACCGCCCAGGGTCTTCCATTCTGATGGCCCCCACTGGAGTCTAGGCTCCCCCTCCTCAGGCAGCGCTCCAGCCTAAAAGCAGAGGGGCCCCTTGCCCCATGCTGGGGAACTTCCCTAAGGAGAGCACCTTGGAAAAGATGGAATTATCAAGCATCTCTGCATCTTTCCTTTGTAAGTTTCCCTTCCTAACCATCCTCAAATTAGGAGTGTAACACAAAGTGGATCCAGACTGTAAGATATACTTTGAGTTCTCAACACACACCTTCATCAGAAGAAAGCAGTGACAGGAGGACAGATACTGCATTTGGGGGTGTTTCCTATGTAGAAGGGCTGAAATGTCTCCGCTAAGCTCCGCTGTGGCCATCCACACAGGTCAAGTCACCAGGCAGGGCGCTCACCTCAGAGGCAGGAGGACACAGTAGCGGACTAAGACTCCCAGCACCCACACCATGGTGAGCCGAGGGCTGATGTAGTGGAAATTGATATTAGTTCTCGTGAGGAGATTCCATGACACTAGCTCCTCTGAGGAGAACCTCTGAGTCACTTCGTCTTCCACAATGGCTTCCAATCCCTTCTTGGAGAAATAAAACACGTCAGAGAGCTCAAAGTCCCTTCCTCGAAGACCAGAGAGCCCTTTCTCCATGGGTGACTCATCTCTTTGGATAATACCTTGAAACAAAACATCAGGACATGAGAAAACATCATCAGATAGGACAATGCATCAATAGGGCAACTTGATATAGTTTAAAGAAAGTAAGTCGGAGTGACAGACAGGCAGACTTCAAAAATAAGGGACCAGGCTGGGGATTTAGCTCAGTGGTTCCGGCGCCTGTCTTGCAAGCGCAAGGGCCCGAGTTTGATCCCTGGTAACCACATACAATACTGGGTGTGGAGACTCACACCCAGCAACAATCAGTACCACATACCACAGTGCCGGGCGTGGTGGCTCACACCTGTCATCCCAGCACTCAGGAGGCAGAGGCAGGAGGATTGCTGTGATGTGAGTTGGAGGCTGAGCTCAGCGCCAGCCTGAACTGCAAAGCAAGACCCTGTCTCAAAAAAAAAGGGGGGGGACCAATAACAGCAGCCAGAAGACAGGCAACATCATTTAGAGAAATGGCTTCTATCCAATGATTTCAATTAATCACAGAGGAAGTTTGGTTCTCTATAACCTCCCAAACACTCTTACCAAAAGAACTCATGGAAAATAAAAACTCTATCTAGTTACCGATCTGAACTGGGTTACAAAAAAGATTTCCACACTTCCCTCATAAAGTCCATAAAGTCAAAAGGCAAAAACGGTGTAAGATATGTACTACAAATGACAATGCTTGAGGTCATACAATTTTTCTGGGAGTACTGGAGATCAAACCCAGGACCTTCACATTGAGCTACAACTCAGCCCTTTCTTTACTTTTTATTTTGAGACATGCTCTCACTAAATTATTAAGTTGCCCAGGCTGGGCTTGCACTTGCAATTCTCCTGCCTTTGCTTCTCAGAGTGCTAGGATTACTATAAAAGTTGCTCAATATGAAAAATACAAGCTATTGCAGAAAAAGCAAGCAAGTTCATGAACTGAATTCACAGGATATAAATGGTTAATAAATCAAAACTTCAACTAGGTATGGTGGCACATGCTATAATCCCAGCACTTAGGAAGCTGAGACAGGAAGGGACCACCATGAGTTTGAGGCCACAGAGTGAGTTCAAAGCCAACCTGAACTACATAGCAAGACTGCCTCAAAAATGAACAAAACCCAAAACAGAATAAATGTCAGAATTTTTTTACTCATAATCAAAGAATTGTAGGTAAGACAAAATTGACCAACTTATGTAACTAAGTTATTATACACAGCTAAATTAGGTAGAAGCACCATGGCAGTGAGACAGGATTAGGCCCTCAAGGGAGTCAGGGTAGAGGGTGAGAACACAATACAGCTGTGGCGGAAGGTGCATCTGCTGAAGGCCAGAGTTCAAGATAAAGATGGAATGTCAGGCCTCCATGCCCAGGGATAAGCAATAAATTGAAGATTATACTATAATTAGTTACACCTGCTCCAATAAAGTCTAGATAGACATCAGTCACCGCATGGGTGACCAGGACCTCCGGATCCATCTGTTCCTAATAAATATCTTGTTCTTTCCATGTTCCCTTGTTACATGACCTGTGTCCTCACTGGATCAATATTACCTAAGTGGTTAGACTGGTAATCTTCTTAGTTGATCATAGTTTTGCCCATGACTTTGCTCTAGAAAACTTCCTCCTGTGTTGGCCCTGGGATTTAGCTCAGTGGTGCTGGCACCTGTCTTGCAAGTGCAAGGGCCTGGGGTAAACAGTACAACAGTACAGGGCGTGGAGACTTACACCCACCAGCAACCAGTACCCCATACCACAGTGCCGGGCATGGTGGCTCACGCCTGTAATCCCAGCACTCGGGAGGCAGAGGCAGGAGGATTGCTATGAGTTCAAAACTGAGCTCAGGGCCAGCCTGAACTACAAGTGAGACCCTGTCTCAAAAAAAAAAAAAACTTCCTTTGTCAAATGGGGTTTACAGCAACTCATTTTTAGGCCCCCTATCTCTCAAAAGCTATCTCTCTCAAGAAATTTTTTCCTACTCTTAAGCTCTGTTGTTCGTTAGAATTCCTTCTTCGATTTTGGAAAACACAAACCTGGCGTGTCTGACCTCTAACAGGTTGAGAGTTACATTGGCAACACGTTTGTTTCATGAGAAGTCCACTGACTAAAAGGATACAGGTACCTTTGCATGCCACTGCAGGAGCGTGCAATGAACCACTAGCAACTGTTTTCAAAATTCATTTGTCAGGGCTGGGAATTTAGCTCAATGGTTCCAGTGCCAGCCTGACAAATCCAAGGTCCCTCGTTCGATCCCTGGTACCACACACACCCACATACACACACAAATTTCATTTGTCATGAAAAGACTAAACAGTTTTCTAGGATCAATATTCCAATTTTAGGCATCTGTTATAAGAACTGCTGCAGCACCTCACAATATAATGATACACACAACTGGTCCATTAATAATGTGAAGTGAGAGAATCTTGTTTAACTCTGCGAACTACATGACACAGGAAAAGTGTCAGAAAGAAAACATTGTTACATTGTTTTCTTTGAGCCTCAGAGCCAGATTTTCTTTTCCATAATGATAGTATAATTCCCATAAGGAATTTTAAAGGAAACATAACTTTTAGGTAAATTCAAAAATGACTACTGCCTACCCAGGTCTAACTGTTCAATATGAATAATATAGGAGAAGGTCTTTGAAGAACAGAGTGACTGTATCACAGGCAATAAAAGACTATTTGCTCCTCTGGAGCACCACACAGGAATTTCTTTCTTAAATTAGGCTACTGAGAAACAGCTTTCCTCTGGAAGTGGGGTGAACTGTGAAATCCCTGAAGGAATATCTCCTCTGATTTCCTTCTTTCCAGTTTACCGAGAAATCCGTAGAAAGTGGGGAAGGCTGCTTATAACTAACTCTCAGAAAAGCTGTTAGGTACATGGGCAGGAAGAGTTGAGATGTTTTTCTTTTTGTTTTCAGTGACAGGGAAGAGACAGGTAAGCCAACTTGGAGTTGAAAGTCGAGTTCTATCCCTTCTCAGTCTTTCAGCCAAAATCAAGAGAAAGTCTAGTTCTGTTTAGAACAAACAGTAAGGAAATTAAGGAGTGGTCAAGAAGCCGAGCAAACCAGTGGGATCTGCCAATCATGGAGATCTGGGACACCTGCACAGAAACACAGTTCCCAGGCCCAGGACCTGGGACCCATCAGAAAGTGTTATCTTCGCTCTTTCGGGCAAGAAATCAAGCAGATTTCTGATAGGGTCGCCTAGATCTGACGTCAACATGAGCAATGGCGGGTACACCAGACCGGCCATTAACCTCCTGGTTAAAGGAGGTTCTTTTTCTCAATGGCCCGCACTCACTCTGCACAATATACATATTTCTTTTCCCACCACCTTTAAAAAATGTAAAACCTGACCACCTTTGCACATGCCTTGTGCAATTCTTTGTTCAGGACAAGAACCTGGAAAAAAATCTCTAGAAAGCCTACAATTGCTATACTTGCAGCCAATTTTTAAAGATCGAGTTGATTTTTAAACTCTACACCACAACAGATAACACAACCACTAGCTCCATAACTGATGCCTTAACAAATGGACTGGGAAATTATTTTAGTTCTGTGCAAAGTTAATATTTTCTGGTTTCAGGTTTGGGTTTTATTTTGTTTGGGTGCATATATATTTTTTCTATGTGTCCCCCATATGCAAAGCTAGTATTTACCTTATGAATTACAGCAATAAAAGAAGTTTTTAAATTATCATTAGGAACTTTCCCAGGCGTCACTTCCAAGCAAGTTAACCTTCCTGCACCTGTAGCCTGTTGACATCAAATCCGGAGGAATTCAGATAAAGGATGGACCAACATGGAGTCCCTAACTACCCTCTTAACCTCCGGCACAGACTACCCAAGTCCTGTACCGGCCAATACTTAGCAGTGCAAGAGTTTCATTATTTAGCAATATACAGATTCTTTTGTAATGTCTACAGGAGGAGGGAAGAACAAATTATTGAGTAATTCTCTGAATGAAATACTTTAGGGATAATGTCTAGATCTTCTAAACATTTTTTTTTGAGAAAGCCAAACCTAAGAGCGCAACTTTAAGTGGCCTCATAATATGTAACAAAACCCAGAAAGATTGCAGCCTGAAGCTAGACCCTTGGCCCTGGATGCTTGATGTGCAGTATTTTCTCTGCCTCTCTACCTCTGCATCCTGTGTAGTTTATATAAAATGTAACTCAGGTTTTTTACTTTATTTTTCAAAAGTATGTAGACAACATCTATTTGATAAAGGATGACTTTCCACACTATGTTAAGACATAATAAAAATTAGGGAAAAAACTCAATTTTAAAAAATTAGCTACAAGTATGGCAAATAACTCGTAAGAGTAAGCCTCACTCGGGCTAGGGATTTAACTCAGTGATTCTGGCGTCTGCCTGGCAAGCACAAGGTTCAGAGTTCGATCCTTGGTAACCACATACCATAATGCTGGGCATGGTGACTCACACCTGTAATTCCAGCACTGGGGAGGCAGAGGCAGGAGGATTGTGGTGAGTTCAACACTGGCCTGGGCTACACAATCAGTTCAAGCCCAGCCTGAAATACAAAGCGAGAGCCTGTTGTGGGTTTTTTTGTTTTTAAAAAAACACCCTTTTTGGTTTAAAAAAAAAAAAAGTAAGCCTCACTAAAATCAGAGAAATATAAGCTAAACCACAATGAGATATTATTTTATACAGGAGGGTTTTCCATACTGGGAAACAATTTAGCATGTAAAATAAATTCAAAGACACTACAAGCCTGCAATTGATTCAGCAATTCTGCCACTAGCCTAAGTCTGAGAGAATCCTGAAGCTTAAATAACTCACCCTAAATATAAAATGTTTCAAGGTCCATCATTAAGGGGCAAGGGAAGGGTTTTTAAACCAAAGATTCAGCGTGCACTCAAGAGGGAGCTCCAGGCACAGAGGAGCATGAGACCCAGTGCAGTTTGAAAGGGGGATATCTGTGTTAGGAGCAGTGGATATCTGTGGAATTTGATTATCTAGACTTGGTCTTGGTTTAGTGGGTTGGAAAGATGATGGCTCATCTGGGGTGAAATAATGATCCAGGGAAAACCGAAAGAAAGGCCGTTCACAGCTGAAAAGATGGTCTATTCACAAGAGAAAAGGGCTATCTGCAAGAACAAAGGGAATATAGTAGCAGAAGTATTTGCAAGTGAAAGAGAATTTCCCAGGCTTATTTTCCAGGAGAAAAAAATTCAACTGGGTTTGTGTCCTGAAGCTCTAGCATTCCTTTTTAAAATTATGATTTTCCTAACCCCAGCACTTGGGAGGCAGAGGAAGGAGGATTGCCTTCCGGTGAGTTCCTGGGCAGCCTGAGCTATATAGTGAATTCAGAATCAGCCTGAACTACAAAGCCAGACCCTGTCTCCAAAAAAAAGAAAAAAGAAAAAGAAAGAAAGAAAGAAATTAAATTTAAATTTAAAAAGTAAATAAATATTTTCCTGGTCACTTTTCTGCCTGGTTCTTTCTTTTATCCTACCTCGATTCCATTCCAACATATATATCTCATGAAACATCTTTTAAAAAAAAATCAAATAGGGGACCGGGGGTTTAGCTCAGTGGTTCCGGCGCCTGTCTTGCAAGCGCAAGGACCTGGGTTTGATCCCCGGTAACCACATATAATACTGGGCATGGAGACTCACGCCCAGAAGCAACCAGTACCACATACCACAGTGCCGGGCGTGGTGGCTCACGCCTGTAATCCCAGCACTTGGGAGGCAGAGTCAGGAGGATTGCTATGATGTGAGTTTGAGGTTGAGCTCAGGGCCAGCCTGAACCACAAAGCGAGACCCTGTCTCAAAAAAACCTAAAAAAAAAAAAAAATCAAATATATAGAAACATTGCAACAATAGGCTACTTTACACAGATTCACTAATTGCCTTAATTTCACCACATTTGTTATTGTTCAATGTCTATGAACAGATAAATTTTTGTGAACCACTTCACACAAACTACACACCTCATGGTCTTTATCCTCAATATTTCAGTATATATTTTCCTCAGGACATAGAGATTCACTTACTAAATACAAGTAGTTAGCATTAATGCTAGTCAAGTATATCTTCAACATAATTTATTCAGATTTTAATGAGTGTTCTTTTATTTTTTTAATACTCTTATTTTTTTCCTGGATCCTAGGTTTTCCAACTAGTACCACACCTCAAATTTGTATAGTAATTCTAAGATTGCTTAAATACTGTAAAGTTTCTTTGTTTCTCAAGTTACTGTTTTATTTACTAAATTTAGGTGGTGTGTCCAAATGTGATACAGTAAAGAATATAAAGAAGTGTATAGAATTGACAATTCTTCCTAAGACAAATATATGTAAGGCTCTAGGTTCTAATTTAAGACCTCTCCAAGGGCCAAGGATTTAGCCCAGTGGTTCTGGAATCTGCCAGGCAAGTATAAGGTCTTGAGTTTGATCCTAGTAGCACATACCACAGTGCAGGCACAGTGGCTCATGCCTGTAATCCCAGCACTCAGGAGGCAGAGACAGGAGGATTGCTGAGTTCAAGGGTAGCCCAGGCTACACAGTGAGTTCAGGGCTAGCCTGAACTACAAAGCAAGATCTTGTCTCAAAAAAAAAAAAGATTTCTCCAGTACAAGGCATACACTATCTGGCAGTGAGCATTAGTATTAAAATAGTTATTGGGGGAGTGAGGCAGAAGATTAGGGTATGGCCAACTGGCTGGGGGGTATAATCTGTCAGTCAGAGATCCGGAACACAAATGCCCAAGCAATTCAACCAGGACCAATCAGAAAGTGTTACTTTGTTATTTTCTAATTTTTTCCAGTGAAATCAAGCAGGTTCTATATGGAATGGACTACTAGACTGAAGTCAAAATGAGGGCATACAAAATATGGTGACCATTAATCTGGTGGCCTCTGTGGGTTCCTTCAGTGCCTGCTCGACCTCTGCAAAGTACACTTATTTTCCCTTTGATAAATTGAAAACCTTACCACATTGTGTGTGTGTATTGTATAATTCTTTATTCAGGACAACTAGAACTTGTAAAGAATCTGCAGAAGGAGTCCAGGCATCCCCAGGTCCCTGGCAAGAGAACCACAACTAAAAATATAATGGTACTTCCTTCTGAGAAATATCAACAATTGAGAGTTAAAATTACAGATCCAATTCATTAAAATATAAACTTCAGACAGGAAAAAAAATCCAGTATGGTCAAAATATAGGAAACACTACATATCAACCATCAAATTGCATATTAGAAAGGAAAAGAGGAAATATTTCTTGTTTGGTTTTGTTTTTTGTTTTCTCTGGTACCAAAGATTAAACTTGGGACCTTGGGCTTGTAAGGAAGGTGCCAGAACCACTGAGCTAAATCTCTGACCCAAGAAGAGAAAATATTCCTTTTGGCACCTAAAAATGTTCATAAGAAGACCAAAGCTTGGGCCAGGGATTTAGCTCAGTGGTTCCCGCGACTGTCTTGCAAGTGCAAGGGTCGTGGGTTCAATCCCTGTAACCACATACAATACTGGGCATGGTGACTCACGCCCACCATCAATCAGTACCACACACCACAGTGCCGGGTGTGGTGGCTCATGCCTGTCATCCCAGCACTCGGGAAGCATAGGCAGGAGGATTGCTGTGATGTGAGTTTGAGGCTGAACTCAGGACCAACCTGAATTACAAAGTGAGACCCTATCTGAAAAAAAAAAAAAAGAAGAAGACCAAAGATAAACAGATAGATAGATAGACAGATAGATAGATAGATAGATAGATGGATGATCAGATTGATTGACATATATACAATTCTTACTTTTAGCATCATTAAGACAATCCACTTTTTATGAACAAATTAATCTTATCCTTCAGAACAAACTATATTTCTTAAATTGTTCAAATAGTGATTCTGAGAAATAAGAATTTTTTCATTTCATAGAACAGTTTCAAAGAATAAAGTCATGAATATGTGAACTTTGTCCTTAATCAAATTTTTTGACCAAGCCAACACAATCCATGCTTGGAAAGTCAGAACTAGCCCTCCAACTACTGCATGGCATTAATTGCACAAGCTGCCCTGTGCCCTGTGTCTTTAGCAAGTCATCTCTTCATAAATAATACCACATATGCAAGGCCTTTTGAAATGAAGGCAGAAGTTAAAACCACCTCCAACATAATTAATTCCAAATTTAGCTGAGTGAACTCTTAGAATAACTGCCCATTTATAAATCACACTAGTTTCTCTGTCTTTTAGTTGTGAAGCAAGCTTTTTAAACAAGCAATTAAGAAAATCAGGTCTACTGTGGAACAAAAAGGACACGGCACCTATATACAGAAGCAGACCCTCAACCTACCATTATGCTAGAGGTCAGAAACTCATCATTTGAACCATTTGGTCATAGAAACCATGTCTGAACCAGAAGACCTGAGTAGGAACCATGCTGGAATGCTAATACATCTCAAGGACATCAGTAGAACTAGCATGAAATAGCCATGGCTGCTAACACTGTTTCCATGAGAAAATTTTCAGTTAAATCTGCTTTGCAATGAACAAAAACACTCTCTTGACTCCCACAGTGTCTGGATGGGATACTGGGGATATATTCCAGGACACTGGTAATACTCTATTTCTTGGTCTAAACAAAAGACAAATGAGTAAGTTGGTCTTGAAAAATGCACAAAGTTACACATTAAACTATTAGATTCTTTTCTGCAGACACTATACTTCTATTCCCCTCCTCAATGATTAAGCAATTGAGCAAGGAAGCGTTTACTGTCCTGGCACCAACTATTGGCAGTAGTGCCCTTTTCCTGGCACAAGGAACTCTTCTGCGGGTGCAAGTCCTTGGAAGCCAGGTCTAGATGCTACCCCACCACCCCCAGCTTCTATCCTGACCTCTTACATGTCAGTTGCCTGATCGAAGAACACGAGGAAAAACAGATCTAAGGATCAACTGTATGTTAGGATTTGGAGTGAGATAAATTAGTGACACTGAGATTAAACACCAGAGATATTCGAAGACAAAGGAGAGGTGTTGCCAATGTTTCAAGAGGTGTGGCCAATGTTAGGTACGAAGAGGGGAAAGATCTTCCCGCCACCGTAACAAGTCAGTACTGAGAATGGACACTTGGGACAGACACAGCAATGATCTCTGCCTCATTCTGCTCCAAATCTTAACCACTACAGATATTAATATATTTAATTGATGCACAAATTTACAGTCACATAACTGTAGAGGCTTTTTCTCCACTTTGTGCGATGATTTTCCACAATAATTCAGCTGTGATGCTGCAAAGCTAAGCCCTGGCATATCATGACAAACTGCGCCCCAGGCCGTAAGTCAGGGTACATAGCAGTTAGGCAGTGTGCCTGGGCCTACTACACAGCAGTTTCTTTCAGGCTGCTGATTTTCCTAAAGTTCTTTTTTTTTTCTTGAGACAAGGTCTTGCTTGGAGTTCAGGCTGGCCCTGAGCTTACTATGTAGCCCTGGCGAGCCTTGAACTCACAGCAATCCTCCTGCCTCTGCCGGTCAAGTGCTGGGATTACAGGCGTGAGCCACCATGCCTGGTACTGTGGTATGTGTTACTGACTGCGGCTGGACTGAGTCACCACACCCAGCACTGTTGTATGTGGTTACCAGGGATTGAACCCAGGACCTTGCACTTGTGAGTCAGGCACCAGAACCACTAAGCTAAATCCTTGGCCCCTTTTTTTTTTTTGGAAGAAAAAGATGGATTGATACATTTTAGATAGACATAATGATAACATCATAGGGCCTAAATGCTTTTTAAAAACTCAATTTTGCCAGAGATGCCAGAAAAAAGACAGATGAAACAAGTATAGTGAATTCTTTACATCAATGGGCCCTTTAACCTATGTACCGCAATACTGAGATCCATACAATTTACACTCACTTTGCAACGCTGGTGCACACGCATCCTGATCATCGATCCCTTTCTCGTCCCCCATCACCTCCCCACTCCACCCCCCATATATTCCGGATAACTGTTTAATCTGGGTGATGGGTCCAAGTCCATGTTGCTGCTAACAGTGCAAACATTTTGTAATACTATTTAGCACTTTCTAATAAGGTTAAACATATTTGTTTACCCTGTGACCCAGATATTCACAAGAGTATCTGTACACTGGGTCAGGGATTTAGTTCAGTGACATCATGTCTGCCTTGCAAGTACAAGGTCCTGAGTTCGATCCTTGATAATGGGGTAAAAAAAACTAGACAATATTTCAATTAGCTGTATTCCTATTGTGGAATAAAAACTAAAAATAATCTGAAGGTCAATTAGCATAACAATCGATATGCAAATGGCCAGTCTTTGTACAAAGGAATGCTCTACAGTGATTATGCAACATCTACTGACTCATGCAAAACATGAAAGAAATCTCACAAATGTTTTTACTAAATGAAAGAGGAAAAACTAATTGAGGATATACCAATGAGAAGAGAGGGCTAACATCACTAAGACTGAGGAAAGAACTCACACAGCTAGTCATCTAGCTGGACATTAACATTTGTGCACTTTAATGGATGTAAGTTATACCTTAATTATTTAAAATCAGAAAAAAATTTACTCATCAAAATCATCTCAATTAGAAGCCCCACCCAATCGTACTTACTTTTCTCACATATATTTTTAAATCTTCCTCCCTCCAGTAGAGGCAAATGATACCTCCTGTTTCTTGAGGCCAGGTTGTACTCTCAGCCCTCAATACACACACATGCGGATGTAATCCTCCCAGGAATTATGAATTATCCCCATTGTGTAGAAGAGGAAATCAGGCTGGCAGGGTTGTGGAACTTGCCTGAAGCCACAGAGAATGTAGAACAGAGCCAGGATTTGAAACTACGTCTGAAACTCTGAAACCAAATGTTTCCTCCTACCTTAAAGCCTCAAGTTCCGCACCCCTCAGGCCAAAATTTGCCCTCTGACTAGCCCCAAATACATTAAGATCTTTCCCACTGACGCCAAATCATCCCCAGCTCTTCCTTGCCAAATTGAAAGCCCCAAGGAGCAGTTCATACTAGTATTTCCTCTATTTTTGGGTGAAAAAAGGGAATTGATTCAAGAAGCCTGGGCCACATGGCCTGTGTCTAATATTAATCTGGATCTGCCCTCGTCACTAATCCTCTTACCCTTGTTCATCTGTTCCCTATACTGTAGTTCAAGTCACCCTGTTTTATTTTATTTTATTTATTTATTTATTTTATTTTATTTTACTGGGGAAGGAATCTTTTACAGTCTGGAACATATTGATTTCCTCTCTTTAGGTCTCTGGGCCTTCCCACGATAAACCCAGAAAACAACCAAAGTCCATCAGCTTCTAATCACGGGTCCACCAAAGCCCCTCGGCTGTGTAGGTCTGACTTGGGTGAAGGTGTTCTGTGCAGGTCAGTGACAGAATAACAGAGATAGCCAGCCAGGTCCTCACTCAAGTCCAGGCCAAAGCAGCTGCAGCTTCCCCGGGCATCAAGAACGCGTTAAGGTTTAGAAAGGATGATCCTGTTGAGATGCACTGTTAGATTCTCAGAACTTCTCCTTCCCTTACTGTCACTCAGACAAGGTGTACAGAAAATAGCCTCTGTCTCTTTTGATCTAAGGAGACAGAGTAACCTTGCCACACCCTCAGCCATCACTCTGGGTCCAAGCCACAGACAGACAGCCCACGAAGCTAATGTGGTCCAAACCCTTCAGGGTCCAAACCTGCCTGGTCCTTTCCAAAGCTTTGTCCCTAAGCTTGTGTTGGTCAGTTCCTTTAAATAAATTAGAGAAAGTCAAACTAGAGAAGCCTTGAATCTGAATCACATCATCATTGTGTTGCTACAAACAAATGCAAGTTAAACCACTCACTTTACAAATTCAAGGTATTTAGAAGGAGAAATACTTAGGCTAAGAGAACTATCTCACCAATAACTATTGGAATCCTGGAAGGTCACACAAATACATAAATGTATAATTAAACAGCAAATTACATCATAAGAAACAACTGCACAACATCCTATACAAATAAATTTAATATAAATATGAGCAAAGGGATAACTTTCTACTAAAAAACCAAAACTTGACTAATCAAGAAATGAACACTAAGCTGACACGGTGGCACATGCCACTACATGTAATCCTAGCACTTGGGAGGCTGAGGCAGAAGCATCACTGAGTTTGAGGCCATCCTGGGCTACATAGTGAATTCAAGGCCAGCTTGAATTATAAAATGAGATCTTGGGTTTTTTTTAAAAAAAAGAAAGGAAATGAACACTCTAAAAATAACCATTTACACATGGGGAGAAAAATAAAGAACTTAGATAGCCATCCCTAACCAACCAACAAACACTGCCCACTGACTTTTAAGGGATTCTACCAAACCTTTATACTGAGAAAGAACAAGAAATACAGGTAAATAACAGACAAATCTCAAATATAAAAATCAACTCCCAAAGTCTTAATTCCAATTTTGGAAGACAATTTCCAGCCCAGTATCACCAGGCAATGTGTAATCCAAAGTGAAAAGTTTCAAATATTTAAGAAACTATATATATATAATGCACCATAGTAGACTGTGGAATAGGGAGAGACATATGGATAGTGAAGATGCTTAAAATCCATGAAAAATACATTTTTTCTTGATTTAAAATAACAAAAGTCAAGAAGTTCTTAGCATGAGATAGAAAAACCACTGTTGGATGATTCTGGCACCTGCCTTGCAAGTGCAAGGTCCCTAGTTCGATCCCCATAAGCACATACAATGTGAGGCATAGTGACTCACGCCCACCACAATCATTGCTACATACGCAATGCTGGGCATGATGACTCACACCTGTAATCCCAGCAATCTGGAGGCAGAGGCAGGAGGTTTGCTGTGAGTACAAGACTGGGCTGGAATACATAGTGAGTTTTGGGCCAACCTGAACTACAAAGCGAGACCCTGTCTCAAAAAACAAAAAAAAGAAAAGAAAAGAAAAACCAGTATTGGAAAGACATCACAGTCATGAGAGCCCATCCCCTACACAAACCACTAAGAATACTGGTCAGTCCTATCCACAGTCGAAATCAACCCAAGAGAACAGACCAGAAAAGGGAATAAAATATAAAAATAAATACATAAAAACCGAAGCTAATAAAAGATACTCAATAGAAGTATTGAAGTTAAAAGACTTAACTGAGTAAAGTATCTGACCAAGTAAAGTATCTGACAAAAAGGAAGTCTAAAAAATCACAATCTGAAGACTCATTTTTTTACCTTACTAATATTGAAAACTTTCACACACATGAATAAAAATCCTTTAGAAGATGAAAGATGGAAGAACACGTCACCTTTACAATAGCAATCAAAATATAAATGGAAAAGAAATGTCCAAAACATATCTGAGAAAAGCTTTTAAAATACCTCCAGAGGATACAAAAGAAATGTAAACAAGTGACAAGAGGCGATGTCCTTGGGGAGTAATATGCCACATAACAATGTTAAACCTTCTCCGGGAAATTTATATATTTAACACAACTCTAACACAAATACCTCATTGTATTTGGGTAGGAAGCTGAATCTCAAGATTATATGGAAAAATAAGTCAACAAGAATAATAAGCAGGAAAAGAAACAAGAACAACTATTTGCACCAGATAGTAAAATAATCTATTAAAACATCATTAATTGGCAGGATAAGCTGGTGCCGACCTCCTAGCATTTGAGAGACTGAGCCAGGAAGATAACTTGTTTGAGGCCAGCCTGGGATACAAAGTGAGTTTAAGGCCAGTGTGAACTACATAGTGAGGCCCTGTCTCAAAACAAACAACCCCCCCCCAAAAAGACCCACATAATTAAGACAATAAAAACCCCTGTTAGGCATTCTGACTGAAGACAGAAGTTACTAAGGGTGTATTCCAAGTCAGCTGTGTAGAAATGGATTTTTTTTAACAGAAAATGTTGAGACAACTGGATAGTCATCTCGACAAATATATCAGAATGAATGAATCAAAGATTCAAATATAAAAATAAAATCAGGGCCAGGGATTTAGCTCAGTGGTTCTGGCACCTGCCTTGCAAATCAAGGACCTGGGTTCAATCTGGTAACCACATACAACAATGCTGGGCTTGGAGACTGACATCCACCAACAATCAAAATCACTACCACAGTGCCAGGCGTGGTGGCTCACGCCTATAAACCCAGACTTGGGAGGCAGAGGCAGGAGGATTGCTGAGTTCCAGGCTGAGCTTAGGGCCAGCCTAAACTATGAAAGAATAAATAAATAAATAAATAAATAAATAAAATCATACAAGTAATTTACAAAAACACTGGAGAATACCCTTATAACTTTGCAGCTGGGAAGATCAAAATCCAGAAGCTATTAAAAATTTGCTAAATTGGGCCGGGGAGTTAGCTCAGTGGTTCCGGCGCCTGTCTTGCAAGCGCAAGGACCCGGGTTTGATTCGCTGGTAACCACATACCTATACTGGGTGTGGAGACTCACCCCAGCAGCAATCAGTACCACATACCACAGTGCCGGGCGTGGTGGCTCACGCCTGTAATCCCAGCACTCAGGAAGCAGAGGCAGGAGGATTGCTATGATGTGAGTTTGAGGCTGAGCTCAGGGCCAGCCTGAACCACAAAAGTGAGACCCTGTCTCAAAAAAAAAAAAAATTTGATAAATTGAACTGCATCAAAATAAAAAAAATCTGCACTTCAAGAACCATAAGCAAAGGGACAAATTGCAAACTTAAATAAATATGTCTGTCTTGGCACAAATATTAATCATCCAAATATGTGAAAAGATCTCAGAAATCAAAGAAAATCACAACCGCCTGACAGAATGACTGTCTAAACACATGAGTAGAAAAGAGAAATACAATCAGTCTTGAAGCACAAACTGTGTGCAAAACCATATTCTTTTTAAGGGAAATGAAAATAAGCCTACATTGAATTTCCACTTCTTCCCCAACAGAGTGGTATAAATCGTAAACCCTGACCTCTGCCTCATCATCCGGGAAGGCTGGGGAGGACACGTGCCAGCATATACTTCGTGTGGCAGAACCAACAGCACAGCCATCATGAAGGCCACTTACATGTCAACAAGTCAGCTATTCATCGGAATTCACCTTACAAGTATGCTTTCTGCGGCATTAGCTTATGGCAGCCAAAGGTTAGGAACTAAGGTAAAAAGAACAATTTGTATTCATGACATGAAATTTCTTGTGTGCTTTTTATAAAGAAGATACTTTCTAAATAATAATATAGAAAGGTCTATAAAGAGGTAGGTGAAAAAGACAAGACTGAGCATAAGAAAGGAATAAACATTCCTAATAGCAACCACATCTAAACACTGATCACCAACATGGGCAGAGGGAGTCAATAACCAGAGTGGAAGCTATGCCTGTCAAAGCTTAAGTGTTTAAAGTTCCTGTGACTGGGCCAAGGATTTAGCTCAGCGGTTCTGGCGTTTGCCTTGCAAGTGCAAGGGCCCTGGGTTCAATCCCCGGTAATCACATACAATAATATCAGGCATGGAGATTCATGCCCACCAGCAATCAGAACCACATACCACAGTGCCAGGTGTGGGGGCTCACGCCTGTAATCCCAGCATTTGGGAGGCAGAGGCAGGAGGATTGCTGTGAGTTCAAGGTTGAGCTCAAGTATACCTTAAACTACAGAAGTGAGACCCTGTCTCAATAAAATAAAAATAAATAAAGTTCTTGTGATTTCAGAATGAAGAAAATTTATTTGTGCAAAAGACAAAAATATGTTTGGAAGAATGTGAAACCCCAAT